>PVKN010004799.1:0-26945 GCA_004027915.1 Capromys pilorides
TATATATATATATATATATATATATATATATATATATATATAAATTTTGGGAGTTCCTAGTCCTCCCAGAGATGGCTAGGGAAGTCCACAGGGGTGAGGGGACCTTGTGACAAGTCCCTCTTACACTTGTAGGGACAAGTCCTCCCAGTTTGGGAGCAGCGCCTGGCGCTGGAGACCCCCTCCCTGCTCCCCTCTCCCCGCCCTGGAGTGAAGCGGGAGGGTAACCCAGGCTCCTCCTACTGTTACCTTGAAGGGACACCAGCCTGGCCGGCTCCCCTCCCCCACCTCGGTTTCCATGGGGACAGATGTCCTTTCTGCCAGATCAGATCTGGGAGCTGCCGGATGCGGAGGGGGCGGGGCCTGGCCTCTCCCGCTTTCCATCTCCCCATTCTTTCCACCAGGCCGGCTTTTATAGCTGCCTCCAGCCCCCCAGCCCTGCCTCCCCACGCTTGTCTCCGCCCCTGTTGCATCTCCACTTTTGCCTCCCAGCTCTGTCCCTAACAAAAACCTGATGACACCCCGGTTCCTCCGATAGGCAGGCGCCTCTGGCCACCCATGAAGGTAAGGATGAAGAAGCCGCCTAGGGTGTCCCGGGCTCCCCCACTGCGCGTCTGAGATTCCTGCATCCTGCAGCCAAGGAAGGCCACTGGCGAATGACAATGACTGATTTATTGGCTGGAGAAGGATGACACTCCACTCGGAGACACAGTCTTAGGTCCTGGAACCCCACTGGGTCAGAGATGGCCTGGATGAGGTGAGGGTCTGGGGTGTTCACCGGTCTCCAGGTCTCCACAGTGTCCCTCAGGGTGCAGGGCAGGGGCTCTGTGTGGCCACAGGGTACAGCAGCGCCAGGTGCTCCGCGCCTTGCACGGGCAGAGGCCGCGCACTATAGTGGAGGACCAGCTCGGGGATGCTGGTGAAGGGGCCGCTGTGCTGGCCCAGCACCACCTGGTTTGCCCGCGTCCGCGTGAACTTCAGGTGCAGGAAGCCCTGGCTGCTCCTGGGGGAGCAAGGGACAGAGGCAGTGGTGAGTTCCCCAGGCCCCCAACACTGTCCATTGGCGCCAAGGGGTGCCCTGCAAAGACAGTTTGGATGGGGGTCCCTCCCCTGGACTGGCCTTAAGTGTGTAATCCTCCTGCCTCAGCCTCTCAAAATACTGGGATTACAGGCATGTGCCCCCCCCCCTTCCCTTTATTATAATCTCCCCGCTCCAGGCAGCTGTCACTTTCTTCCAGAGACCTTGTGGACAGCCTGGTCCCCCACTCTGATCTGTCTTGGTCCCTTTTCCTCTTCCCCCTTATCTCAACCTGGCGTGATCTGTGTGAGTTGAAGGGCGGCTTGTGTTACACAGCAAGACCCCCCGCTACACAGCAAGACCCCCGTCTCAGAAAAGAAAGTGAAAAAATGCTGAGAACAGCAATGCCTCGGAAACAGGAAGCGTTTAGTTAATGCTAATTATGGCGCAATGATTGCCAGGCGCGAGGCCATTCTGCTCCCTAGGGCGGTGCTTCAAAGCCTCGAATACAGCAGGCGCTCAATGAATGGAGATTCAAGGCCGAGGAGGAGGCTGGTTCGCTCCGCGCACCCCCAGGTTTACCACGCTCTCTCTACAAAGCTTCCGCTGATCATTTGTGCTACTCATAGCAACCCCAGGGAGTGGAATGGCTGAGATCTTGCAGTCAGGCACCTAGTAGCATCTTTGGAACATTTCATAATTGGACACACGTTAAGATGGGCATGGTGGCGCACGCCCATCATCCCAGCACTTGGGAGGCTGAGGCAGGAGCATCAGTGTGAGTTCGAGACCAGCCTGGGCTACAAAAGTGAACTCAAGGTTAGCCTGAACTGCATAGCGAGACCCTGTCTCAAAAAAATAAAAAACAATAATAATTGGACACACTTGGAAGTGTAAGGTAAAATCAGGGTCTCACAGGGTCTCCCTGAAATTCTGGCTTGACAGAGACATCAGTAAATGGCTTCAACATTTAGACTAGGAGCAGTGCAAAGGAAAGCTGGAAATCTTTGTTCCCAGTGTCACCTAAGGCCTGTATCTCCTGTGACTTCCACTCCATCTTTCTTCATACCTCCAACAGCAGAGAACTCATTTTCTTTCGGAACCATGGCATTCTTCCTGAAAGCCCCGCCCATCCTCAAGCTCCGCCCACTGGTCCTGGAAGCCCCGCCCCAGCCTGTTGGAGCCACGCCCTCTAGATGCATATGAATCACCCCTCTAGTGAGAAATGACCGCTATGGTTCTGTGATCTCTGTCCTGGGGAGGCCGGGTCTCACCTGAGGGACAGGGAGCAGTCCTGGGGGCTGGTCTCACTGAGTCGCACGAGGTAGCTGCCTTCTTTGCAGAGTGACAGAAGGTTCTCAGCATCAGCCCGACTCAGGGGCCCGTGAAACCACCTGGGGGCGGGGACAGAGGCCTCCTGAAGGGCCACAGCCTCCTGGCTACGCAACTTACTGGGCCAGACCAGCAGGAAAAAGAACAAGGACAATGACATTGACCTTTTTCTGGTGGAGGTACTGCGAATCAAATCCAGGACCTTGTGCACATAAGGCAAGAGCTCTTCCACTGAGCCACACCCCAGCTCCATAGGAATCTTGTCCCTGAGCTCTATTCCCAGCCTTTTTAAATTCTGTGTCAGGTCCCATTAAGTCACATTGCTGCCCACGATGGACTTGAGCTTGCGATCCTCCTGCCTCAGCCTCCAAAGTGCTGGGATCACAGGCGTGCACCATCATGCCAGGCTTCCCTTGGAGGTTTTGAGAAGAGCCTGGTTATGGGGAGCTATAGGTCTTCCTTGTCTCAAAATAAAAAATAATAAAAGGGTGGGGATGGGAGAAGTAGCTCAGTGAGGAGGCCCTGGGTTCAGTGCCCAGGGCTGGGGGGGGGAGGGGGGTCCCTGGGCACGGTTATGAACTTTGTTATGAACAAAGTGGGTGAATGAATGAAAGTTTCCCCAGCTTCCATTGCCTGTGACAGAAAAAAGAAATACATCTTGTCTGCTAAGCTGAAGTCTATAAAGAGCCGGGCGTGGTGGCGCATGCCTGTAATCCCAGCACTTGGAACGCTGAGGCAGGAGAATCAGTGCAAGTTCGAGACCAGCCTGGGCTACAAAAGTGAGCACAAGGCCAGCCTGAACTGCATAGGAGACCCTGTCTCAAAAAGACACACACACACACACACACACACACACACACACACACACACAAATTGGAGCCTAGAAATGGCTGGAGTGGGCCTTCCGGAGTTTCCACCTTCAGCTTCCCCACTCACGGCTGTTTCTCCAGGGGCAGGGCAGGGTCCACACGCTCAGCAGGCTGCGGGCTTCTGGGCGGGGGTCTCTTCAGCTCCTTGGCCGAGCCAGAGGTCTTTTCCCACTCGGGACTGTCAAACTGCACTGCACGGGGAGGGTGGGAGGAAAGAGTTAGACCAGCCTGCCTGGCAGGTGCGGGGCAACCCACTGGCTTCCATCTCTAGGGATGGAGGCCGTGTGGGCAGTCAGGTAGGGACGCATCAGAGAGCGGGATGTGGCCACCAGGGAGGTGGGGGGTTTCTAGCCAGGGGCCTTAAGTCCTTAATTCACTCCTGCGGTTCTGTTTTAACTGGGGCCAAGTCATAAAACCAGAAACCACCTCCAATACATAGACAGACCAAACCCCTGATGCCTAATGCCCTGCCAGTCATACAATTTCTGTGTTCCAATGGTCTGGGCCTGAGTAATTTTTATCTATCTATCTATCTATCTATCTATCTATCTATCATCTATTTATCATCTATTACCTATATATCATCTATCTACCAATCATCTATCATCTATTTATCCATCATCTATCATCCATCATCTATAATAATCTATCAACTATTACTTATCTATTTATCTATCATCTAGCAATCATCTATCTACCATCTATCAATCTGTCATTTATCTTCTATTATCTATCTTCTATGTATCTATCTATCTATCTATCTATCATCTACCTATCTATCATCTACCTATCTATCATCTATCTGTCTGTCTATGTGGTCCTGGCGGCTGAGTTCACGGCCTCCACACTGAGCCATACCCCAAGCCCCTTTTCTTATTTTTGTGAGACAGCATCTTACTGAGTCACTATTACCGAGTCACTGTGTTGCTCAGGCTGAGCTGTAGCTCCCGACTGTCCTGCCTCAGCCTCCCTGAGTACTGAGATAGGTGTGCAGCACAAGCCCTGCTAAGAAGTGTTTTGTCTGTTGTTATTGTTGTTCTTTTTTTCTTTTTTATGTTATGGCCGGCTCAGCCTGCTCTGGGGGTGGGGCTGGTGCACCATGTGATGTCAGGGATTGAACCACGGTTCCTATGGTTGCCTAAACTTGCCTAAGCAGGCGCTTTAGAGCACTGAGCCATTTCACCGGCCCTAAGAAGTGCTTTTGTTCTTAAGGCGAATCTCATTTGTTTCCCTTTTTGCAGAAGAGGAAAGCTGTTCAGAACCTTCTCGAAATTTCTCATTTCAGATAGAATCTGACCCTGCGTCAGCGTGGTTAAGAAACCCTCCCCTTCCCAGGCAGCATCCCCTGTACAGCTGAATACTTTCTGGCATTCAGTTTACACACTGGCATTCAGTTACACACACCCTGCTGAGTAGCTCTGCAGTAACCCGTATTTTACAGGTGAGGGAGGGAAGCTCAGGTAAACAACGGTAACTGTCTAAGTAAATGTCACAGCCTCGCGTGACACCAAGCCACCTTCCTCTCCTTGCACTACGGTCAGCAGGAGGAGCTCAGTTCCACTTTACTCTGAAGAGCTCTTCAAATCCCAAGGAATTCCTTTGTGGAGGAAGAATTGCTGACCACCAGTCACTCACACTCGAGGGAGAATTACCGAGCTACCGAAAGCGGTAGATGTCCGGATTCTACCTTGTAAACTGAAACAGAGGACAGGCGCCAAGGCAGAAATGGGAGGATGGGAGAGGCAGAGGCCAAAGGAGGCCTGGGTCACAGAGGCACCTGCAAAAGCTCTGGAGATGTGGTCTTTCTTCCACTCCCAGGGCTGGTCGTACTCATCCGCCGGCCGCTCATCCTCCAGGGGCAGCCGACTCTGCCCAGGCCTCTGGCCGGAAGGAGCTGCGCTCTCCTCGGGCTCCTGGTCCTGCTCTTCGTAGGGCGTGTCGTACAGCTGGACTGCCCTGCACGGCAGCTCTGGGAGGCCAAGGGTGCCAGTCAGCTCCTGCACACAGGGAGCCGTCACCTGTCCCCAGCCCCGTCACTTACCACCGGTGACCCGCTGGGCATCATAGGGCTCTGCATAGCCATCGTCTGAGGGTGGTGGGAGAGGCTGGGCATCAAAGGGGTCCGAATACTCAGTGTCCACTTCCGGCTGGAGAGAGAAGGATGTGGAGAGGGCAGGGGCTTAGGGACAAGGCCTGGATCCAGTATCTGCCTGCTGGCCAGGAGAGGGCCACCACTTGCCTGTCCACTCCAGGCCTTTTGCCCTGCTGTGGCTGGGAATGGACTCCAGGTCCCCACAAAAGCTAGGCAAGCACTCACTATATGACTGAGCTACAGCCCCGGGCCTTCCAGTAATCTTAATATTTGAGCCAAGTGTCAGGAGGCTGAGGTAGGAGGCTGGCTGTAAATTTGAGGCCAGCTGGGCTCCATAGTTCAAGGCCAGCCTAAACTACACAGCAAGATGTTGTTTTTTAATTTTTTTATTATTATTTTTTAATTATTTATTTGTTTCTTTCTTTCTTTATTTTATGGCCGGCTCAGCCTGCCCTAGTGGTGGGGCTGGCGTAGCATGTGGTGCCGGCGATCAAACCACAGTCCCTGCAGTTGCCTGAGTTTTCCTAAGCAGGCACTTTAGATCACTGAACCATCTTGCTGGCCCCAGATGTTGTTTTTTTTAAAACTTTATTTATGGGGGTGGGGGAGATAGCTCAGTGGCACAAGTGCCTGCCTGGAAAGTGCAAGGTCGTGAGTTTGAACCCTGGTCCTGTGAAAAAAACCCTTTATTTATGTATTTGGTACAGGGTCTTGCTGCCCAGCTTGGGCTCATAGTGATCCTCCTGTTTCAGCCTCCCCAGCTGTGGGATTACAGGTATGTACCATCACACCCAGTTTTGCCAGGCCTAGTGTCTGTAATCCCAGCACTTGGGAGGCTGAGGCAGGAGGATTGGTGCAAGTTCGAGACCAGCCTGGGCTACAAAAGTAAGCTCAAGGCCAGCCTGAACTTCATACGAGACCCTGTCTCAAAAAGACAAACAAAACAAAATATCACACCCGGTTTTGGTGGCCAGCTCAGCCCAGGGTGGGGCTGGCATGGTGTATGGTACTGGGGATCAAACCTTGCTGAGCAGGTGCTTAGACTGCTGAGCTATCTCCCCAGGCCAAGATGTTGTTTCAAGAAACAAGATACAGCTGGGCGTGGTGGCACATGGCTGTAATCCTAGTACTTCGGAAACTGAGGCAGGAGAATCACAAGTTTGAGGCCAACCTAGATTACCTAGTGAGTTCAAGTCTAGCCTGAACTACATAGAGAACCTCTCAAAAAACAAACAAACAAACAAAAAACTGTAGTCAGGTATTGGTGGCAAAAGCCTGGGATATTTGCACTTGAGAGGCTGAGGCAAGAGGATTTCTAGTTCAAGACCACCCTGGGTTACATAGAGATATCCTATCTCAACAAGCAAAATTACCAGGTTCCAATCCTGTTCCACATACTTTATATTTATGTGTTGTATTAACTAACCTTCAGCCAGTGCATAATCCCTGCTTTACAACAGAGGAAGCCACGGCACAGAGAAGAGCGTGATGGCCGGGGTCACAGAGCAGGCCACTGCCTGGTGCTGCCACAGCCCTTCCTCCTCTCCCTGGAGCACTTAACCATGTCCCTAAGTCCTCAGACCAAGGCTTTACAGCTTCAAAAGACCACCGGGGGAGGAGTGTGGCCAGGGGGTGGGGCTAGATGCTCTGTGACCTTGAGTCACCTTTCTCCTGGACCCTCCGTTCTCACTTGCTGTAGACTGGAATCCTAACAGCAAGAAAGGAAGGAACGTTCGGTGCCGGGAGAAGTCTGGAGCAGAGGCGCACACCTGTCATGCCAGCACTCTGGTTGGCCGAGGGAGGATGATCTCAAGTTTGACCTGAGACTGAGCAATTCAGGGAAACCTTATCTCAAAATTAAAAAGATAAATAAATAGGACCAGGGACAGAGCTCAGTGTGAAGGACTTGGGGGTCTTGGGGTGGGGAGGGGGAGGGAGAGAGAAACAGAGACAGAGAGACAGAGACACAGAGAGACAGAGACAGACAGAGGCCCAGGAACGCAGGCAGGCTCAGTTTGGGCAAAGGCGCCAGGTAACTAACTACAGGGAGCCGGGAGCAGCGGGTGAGCTCCCCTCGGAAGCAGATACAGGACTCCCCTAGCAGGTGGAGGAGAGGGCGGCACCTGCTGCCTGCCCCTGGGACAAGCACAAAACGAGCCCCAGCGCCCTGGGGTCGCCGCGCTGCGCCTGCCCTCCGTCCCTTTTCCCTCCTCCTCGGCCTCGCACCTCGGCCCCGGGGGCGCCCAGCAGAGCCTTGGCTCGGGCCATGTCAGCCGCCTCCACCTTGATGAGCCGGTGCTTGGGGGAGTCGAACTTGGAGTCGCCGAGACCCTTCGAGTCTGGGGGCGCCGCGGGGTCCGTCTCAGGGCGGCTGTCTGCGTCCTCGTAGGGGTCCTCGAAGTCCAAGTCCTTCTGCATGCGGTAGGCCAGGAGGATGTCGCTCTCCGAGTAGTCGGGGGTGGGCGGCTGCGGAGGGGGTCTCCGGCCGCCGAAACTCAGGTAGTCCCGAAGCCATTTGGCCATCTGGGCCAGTGTCGCCGCAGACCTGTGTCCTGTGGAGGGGAACCCACATGGGGTTCGGGCCTGGGGGAGGGAGAATGGGAGGGAAGAGGACGAAGCTGAGGAGGAAGAGGAGGGAGGCAGAGGACGGGGAGGAGCAGGCGCGCCCTTTGGCCGGCCTCGGGCGGGTAAGGGTGGTAGCGAGGGGAAGGGGGGCGAAGCTAGGGAGAAACCCACCTTAGCCCGGCTCCGGAAGACCCTCAGGGGACAGCTGCGTCCCGCGGAGCCCTGAACGCCGAGCGCGCGCGCGGTGGTCCGGCCGGGACGCGGGGCATACGCGGGAGCGCTCGGACTTTTCGCGGGCCGCGCGGTCGGGACGTGAGGCTAGGGGTCCCGCTGCCTCCAGGCCGCTCAGGGGTCCCTGGCTGCAGTCCGAGGTCACTGGACCCCGCGCCCCCACCGGTCAGCCCGGGACGCCTGGGTTCTCAGGGTCCCTCACAGGTTCCCCCGGGGCGCGCGCGAAGTTGCGCTACGGGGACAGCGACCCGGGCCGTGCGCGCCCTTTGTTGCACTGCTCCGTGCCCCGGGGGGTTAGGGAGCGCCCTCATCCCAAGGTCCTTTCGGTCAGCTGGCTCGATCAGGCCCCGGCCACCCGCACAAAGGGAAATAAAATCTGCAATCCGCGCTCCAGCTTTCGGGAGACTTTGCCGGCGCGCGCCGCCGGGAGGGGGGACTTTGAGGAGGGGGCGCGGGCGGGTGTCTCGGTCCCCGCCAGCCCCGCCGCGTCCCCGCCGCAGCGTCAGGGCTTCCCCGCCCCCTGCCCTCCCCCGGGGCCCCCTCGGAGATGACGGAGACCTTCAGCTGCTCTGGGAGGGCGGCGAGCCGGGATCAGGGCGAGGGAGTCGCTAGGGCCGAGGCGGTGACAGCTGTGCCCGGACCCCGGGAACGACTTGGGCGGAAGGAGGCGGAGCGCGGGAGGTGGGCACGGGCTGGCACCTCCCGGGGACGCGAGGGGTGGTACGGAGCAGAGGTGGAAGTGAGCACAGAAATGGGGATATGGACCTGACCGCGAGAAAGGGTGACAATGTCCAGGTGACTGCGACGCAGGTTTGAGGTTGAGCCTGCGTGAGGGTCGAGGAGCAGGTCGGCGGACGCGATCGTGGGTGCAGCCACTGTGAGAGGTCACGGGCTGCGAGTGCTGTGGATGGAGGCCAGGCGCAGCAGGAGGTGGGCAGGGGCTGGAGGTGGCCCCCCTCCCCCAGGGGGTCCCTCTCGGGAACACGGCAGGGTGGGGGAGGGGAGGGGCAGCTGGCCCGTAGGGGAGATACTATCTGTGCCCGCCTGGTGGCCTCGCATCTGTCCCTTTGTGGCTTCCGGGAGGGAGGCAGGATGGGAGAAGGGTCTTGGTCTGGCTGTTTCTCACCGACAGCTGTCTGAAGTCAAGGGACTGAAAGGTCTGTGTGGAGGGCGGCAGCGGCCAATCTGAGAGCAAAATCATCTTTTCTTTCCTTATAGGGACCTTGCTGAGGTTACCTTAATGAGACAGGAGCTCAGAAAGGCTGCAGAACCCAGGTTCCCAGCTCCTGCTCTCCCAGCACAGCTTGGAGTGGAGCAAGTGCCAGGCAGAAGTCGGGGCTGTGAACTGCTCCCCTACAAGTGGGGGGCTGGGGGCAGGGGCTGCGGCTCCGTCTGCCTTGGTTGGGAGAATGACCTAGAACCCAGCACTTGAGGGGCTGAGGCAGGAGGATCACTACCAGTTTGAGGCCAGCCTGGGCTCATGGTGAGTTCAAGGCCAGTCTGAATTACAAAGCAAGACTGTCTTAAAACAAAAGACAAACGAGGCTTCTTCCAGGAGAGCCCAGAAAGCTGGAGGAAGGATCCCCAGGATTATTACACAGGTTCATCTTATAAATGAAGAAACAGAGGCACAGAGTGGAGGAGGCCTTAGGTACCTAGTGCCTCCACACTGTCTGGGACCTGGTTTTGGTGTGGCCAGTGCCAGTCTCTCTTCGTAGAACCCAAAAGCCTCCCTTCCCCCTCCTCTACTAGCCCCATTTTCCAGGTGGGAACACTGAGGCCCAAGACCCACAAGACAAAGGCCCTGGCCGCAGCAGGGGCCTTGACTCCCTGTCACCTGCCCTTTCTGCACTGGCTGTCCCCATCTTAGACCTGTTGAGCTCAGCTTCTTCGCAGCCTCCCAGGCTCCATTTCCACCGGCTCCCTATTTTCCCCTCCTCGACCTGCTGCAAGGTGGTGTCCCCAGGGCCCGATAGGGAGCAAGGCGGGTAATTGTCCTGTTTTCTGTCAGCCGCAAGGCAATTCCCAGCTCAAGATGAGCTGTTGACAGATCCCATCAAATCCGAGCGCTGTCTTGCCGTCTCTGCCGGATAAATACACCGAGGCTGAGGTATAAATATTTGAAAGAGGCTTTCTAATTACACGCTGTGGCAGGAATAGCAATTAGGGGCCCCAGGCAGAATCAAACGGCGTTTGACTTCCCAGCGCCTTTGAGCTGCCTTGTCAGGCGCTCCCTGCAACCCAAAGGGAGGGACGGGAAGAGGAGGGGAGCCAGGTTAGGGGTTTCATTACCCGGCGGTGGGCAGCTGCCAGTGTCTGACCATGGGGCGGGGGAGGGGGGGCTCAGCTTCCTGAAAACCCGTTCTCAGTTCCCCTAATCCCAGCTCCTGTAACCTTGGGGTGACCTGGGCTGTTCTCCCCAAAAAACAATGGGCGCTGCAGCCTAGTTAGTGGTAGCTGCCCACCTGGATTTTGTAAGTTTTTTTTTTTTTTTAGTATTGGGGGATTGAACTCAGGACCTTAAGCTCGCCAGGCACTTATTCTGAGCTATCTCCCCAGCCCATTGTTTTGCTTTTTGAAATATAATTCCTATACTCTAGAGTTCATATCCTACTTTTTTTCCCCCCAGTATTATGGACTGAACCAAGTTTTTTTTTTTTTTTTTTTTTTTTTTTTGAGATAGGTTGTCCTAAACTCTCTTTGCAGTCCAGGCTGGCTTTGAAGGCTGGCAATCCTTATGCCTCAGCATCCTGAGAGCTTCAAGGGAAGGTGTGCACCGCCACACCTGGGACGGCTTCCTTCATATGAAGCAGCAGGGGTGGGGTTCCGTGGTGAGGGCTTTCCCAGCATCCTTGGGGCCCTGGGTTCCACCCTGGAACCACCCACCCACACACTCACACACCCACTATAGAGAACAATTCAGTGGTTTTTAACACATTTACAATACTGTGTAATCCACACTACTACCCGGTTCCAGAACATCTGTCATCTCCCAAAAAGCCCCACATCCAATAAGCAGCCACTGCTCCACCCAGCCTGGCACCACAGGGCCACTTCCTGTCTCTGGAGTCACCGTCCTGGGAGTTTCCTGGGCATGGTGCCCATGCTTGTGACCTCTGTCTGGATTCTGGTGTCTCTAGGCACAGCACCCAGGTCTGGCCTTGTGGAGCGAGCAGCACCGCGGCGTGGCCCCAGCAGTCACTCGGCATACACGTGGGGTGGCCAGGCCGCCCGGCTTGGGGCTACACCCACTCTGCTCTTCCCATTCTCTGTGCCACCTCAAGGAGCACAACCCTTGGGGCCTCCAGTCTGGAGCTGTGGACCCAGGCAGGGCGAGGCAAGTGATACACGGTGGGACTTACAGTCTCTGAACTGGAGCCCTGCATGGTGGTACACACCACATCCCAGTACTCGGGAGGCTGAAGCAGGAGGACCATTGTGGTTTGAGGCTCGCCTAGGCTACGTAGCAAGACCCTATCTCAAGAGAAAAAGTCCTGATGGGCGGTGTGTGGGTGGCCCCTACCTTGGGAGCTCCTTGGACATAGCCTAACTTTTTTTTTCACATGTATTTATTACAGGGTCTGTAGGGTGTCACTATATAAACTGGACTTCTAGTGATCCTCCTGTTTTCAGCCTCCCAAGTGCTGGGATTACAGGCATGCTCCACCACGCTGGGTCTCAAGTCACTTCTCAGTGTGCCCTGGGAGCAGGGCCAGCACAGCACCTTGTGTGGGGATAGAAGCCTGGTCCTGGCATCTGCCTAAGCAGGTACTTTAATCCTCTGAGCTATCTGACTGTCCCTCTCTATTTGACATGCTGTTTCAGGACTGGGTAAGCCCCAGTCCTGTTTACCTGGGAGGGCATCTCTGAGGTACCCATGCCAAGCCAAAACTTGGGGCTCTGCTGCCTTAGCCTCCCAGGTGACTGGGGTGACCGGTATGTGCCACACCCCCATTTACAAATGAGTCCTAACCAATGGTTAAGCCTCAGTGCTACAGAAACACAAGCCTCTTCAGGGGCCCCGTCAGATGGGAGAGGCAGTTCTGTCCCTCGAAGGCCCCAGCATGGGGGAAAAAATACAGAGGACAGGCCTGCTTCTGGAGCTCCACTCTGATGGAGACCTGAGCTTCCCGAGATGTGCCCAGGTGGCTGGCTAGTGACAGGCTGTGGCCTGAGCCCCATGCAGGCCGTGCCAGGCCTCCCCCCCTTGGCACCAGCCATGGGCAGCAGGGGGGGGTAGTGACAGCTGGTGAGGCGGTGGGACAGCTTGGCACTGTGCCGGGTATGAGGCAGGCATAAGCTCTTCTGAGCTGGGTGGCAGGGGTGTGTAGTGTCCCCCACCCCCAGCCCTCTGATGCGCTCACAGGCCTAAGGCCCCAGGGGAACTGATGGAGGAGATTCAGGATGCAGCTGACAGCTCTGAGGACAGGCGACGGCTCCTCTATCTAGCACCGTGGGCTCGACAGCACTGTCAGCACAAAAGGAAGGGTGGGGGGGGGGGGGGGTAGGGACAGACGGGGACGACGACATCAAGAGGGTGCAGGGAGCTGGGGCACAACACACAGACCCCAGTCTGTCCCTCTGCCACGCTCCACTAGGAACCCTGCATGGGGGTTGGAGGCCAAGGACAAAGCAGCACGGAGGACGTGGAGTGAAAGAGCAGAGCCTCCCAGCAACAAGAATCAGACATGACAACAGACAGCTGGGCGCAGTGCGAGCCTGTCACCACAGGACTCTGTGAGGCTGAGGCAGGAGGATGACACGGTTAAGCCTAATCTGGGCAACTCAGCAAGACTGAGCATCAGAAGATACAAAGGGCTGCAGATGGAGCTCAGGGTGAAAGGCCCGGGTTTAATTCCCAGTACCATTAAGAAAAACCAGGGCTGGGCATATAGCTCAGGGGCACAAGCGCCTGCCTGGCAAGCACAAGGTCCTGAGTTTGATTCCTGGTACCAAAAAAAAGAGAAAGGAGGCCTAGCCCCAGCCCACCTGACCTCTTGCTACACACACCACGATGTAGCAGAGCTGAGGGCCCCTGGGCCTGCACAGGTGGGAGCCATGGGACCCTGGCCACTTGGTCACTTGGGTGTCAGGAGTCAGGAACGCAGTGATGCTGCATGCACAGAGGCCTCACTGGCCCCCAGAGCTCCGTGGGGTAGGTACCCAGCCCCTGACACGAGGGCCGGAGGAACCAAGAAAGGAGGAGCACCGAGGCCACCACAGTTGTGGGGCGTGCTGAGGCCTCCTGCCCGCCTGCTTGCGGCTCTGCGATCCCTGAGGATGGTGTGGGGTGGAGGGGTCAGGCGCTGTTGTCACTGTCCTCGCTGTCCCCATAGGCTCCCAGCTGGCTCAGGGAGGAAGTGCCAGGTGGCCGTGGGGAGGGGTGAGCAGCCTCTCTGTCCTCTCTGGCTCCTGTGGGGAGAGGGAAAGTTGGCCTAGGATGGCCGAGAGATGGGACAGCACCTCTGCTCGTGACCCAGGCCTGCAGTGGACAGCATGGCTGTCAGGAAGGCCCCTGCCAGGGCCACTGCAGGCAGAGGCGGTGCCGTCCAGCCCCAGTACAAGGCCACACACCCTTTGCAAGAACTTCTCAGCCAGGCGTGGTGGCGCACACCTGTGATCCCAGCACTTAGGAGGCTGAGGCAGGAGGATCGGTGCGAGTTCAAGACCAGCGTGGGCTACAAAAGTGAGCTCAAGGATGGCCTGAACTGCATAGTGAGACCCTGTCTCAAAAAGACAAAGAGAAAAAAAAGAAAAAAAAAAAAAGTACTTCTTCTCCAGGATGGAACCCAGGGCCTTTGCCTTGAGCCACATCTCCAGCTCACCTGGCGGGTGGGGGCACTGCATAACTGCAACCCTGGTCTCTCCAGTCACCAGGCTGACCCACCCCAGCCCAGCTTCTGGGGCAGGGGCCACTAACAGTGCACCAGGTATAGGCTCCTGACACAGACACCAGACATGGCCTGGGATGTGAGCACTCAGATTTTCCTTGACAATGGGAGATGGGGAGAGATATGGATTTATTTGGGGTTTTAAAATTATTGTTCCTGGGGCCGGCGAGATGGTTCAGTGGTCTAAAGCGCCTGCTTAGGAGGGCTCAGGCGACTGTGGGGACTGCAGTTCGATCCCCGGCACCACATGCTGCGCCAGCGCCATCACCAGGGCAGACTGAGCCAGCCACAAAATGAATAAATAAAGAAACAAATAAACACAACAAGCAAACAAATAAATAAATAAATAATTAAAAAAAAAATAAATAAAATAAAATTATTGTTCCTTTTGTAATTAAAAGAGAAAAAAAATAGTGGCTTACACCTATAATCCCAGCACTATGGGAGGCTGAGGCAGAAAATCCAAACCACAGGCCAGCCTGACAATTTAATGACTTAGTGGGCCCATCTCAAAATACAAACGGGCCTGGCACGACGCTGCATGCCCAGAATCCGAGCACTCAGGAGGCTATGGCAGGAAGACTGCTGCACGTTTAAGACGAGCCTAGGCTTTAGGCCACATATTGAGTTCAAGGGCAGCCTAGAGTAAGACCCCATCTCAAAAACAAAAACAAAAACAAACAAACAAAAAAAACCCTAGAAACGAAAAAGGGCTGAGGACGCTGCTCATCACACACACATACAGGCACACGCCCCTCCACCTGGCCACTGGAGGCCGGGAACACTACCACCACCTAGTGGCCGCAGGTGGCACTGCACGCAGCCCAGGCCCAGGAACTGACCTGAGGCTGGAAGAGCCTGACCCAGCCGGGCACCAGCGCTCTCTGCTTCCGTCTTTGTCTTCTTCACCACCACCAGGCCAGAGAGCTGCGACCTGCTGCCCACGCCCTCCGCCTTCCTCTTGGACTTTGGGGCCTGCAGGGCAATAGGGACATGGGTGGGAGGAGGGTCCCTTGCCCAGCCAGCTCTCTGAACTCTGCTCCTGCCCCTGCTCAACACCCACAGCACTCCGAGGAGCTTGCCAAGTCTCTCCCCTCCACTACAGTCCTCCATGGCTCCCTACTGCCCCAGGCATGGGACTCAGCCCTGCCCGCCCTCTACCAGGTCCCACTGTGACTTCTCGCTTGCCGGGCTTCACTCTGCCAGCCCTTTTCTGGATGTCCCCTTTCCTCTCATTCACCTGGACTCATTCTTCATACTGAGCTCATGGATCCTCCCCCATCCCTGAAGTGCAGGTGTCAGGACCAGGGTGCATGGCACTTCTCAGAAGGTGTTCTGAAAAGAGACCACTACAGAGGTGACTGAGAGCCCTGCATGGTGGCACATGGCGGCTACTACAGAGGCTGAGACAGGGAGGATCTTGTATGTAAAGTGACAGCAAGACTTTGTGTCAAAATAAAGAGTAGAATGGGGAGGGAGAGCAATCAAGGCAAATGCTTTTTATTTTCTTGGAGGGCAGGGATGGGACAGCAGGCCTCAAGAAGGCTAGGGAAATAACTTCCACTGAGCTGCACCTTTGTATTCAGATGGTGCAGAAATGAGCTGCTGTTCCTTTGTTTTTAAGATCCTCCTGCCTCAGCATCCTCAGTAGCCAGCAGGATGGCTGTGTACCACTGTGTCGGGCTTTACCATCCTGGATCCTCTGCACACACCTGAGCTGAGTGGCAGGGGCCACGCGGTCAGCCTAAAGCTAAACCAAGGA
This sequence comes from Capromys pilorides, assembly GCA_004027915.1. Classification (NCBI taxonomy): domain Eukaryota; kingdom Metazoa; phylum Chordata; class Mammalia; order Rodentia; family Capromyidae; genus Capromys; species Capromys pilorides. The sequence continues at coordinate 15,758 of PVKN010004799.1, forward strand.
GTTGCGGGCATGAAGAGGTACACAGGGCTTCCTACAAAAGTGGCGCCACGGGCGTGAACAGCCTTACGAGAAGTGCACTGCGTGCACAGGCAGTTAGGATCTGCCAGAGCCAGGACTCAGCGGGAGGCCGAGGGGTGAGCAGGGCAGGGTGGGCTCCTCTGAAGGTGGCTTAACCTCTTGCTCCACTTAGAAAAAAATGTAAAAACTAGAAGGGCTGGCCAGACAGCGCAGTGGTGAGTGCCTGCTTCCCACAATGCACAAGGTTCTGGGCTCCATCTGCAGGAGCCCACCCTGAACGCGGACATCAGGTGCGGGGGCACTCGCACCTGTCATCCCAGACACTCGGGAAGCTGAGGCAGGAGGAGCTCAAATCGAAGACAGCTTGGGGAACTTAGCAAGTACCTGTCTCAAAATAAAAGTGGCTATGGATGGAGTTCAGTGGCGAGTGCCTGCCTAACACATATGAGGCCCTGGGCTTGATGTCCAGCATCACAGAGGACAAAAAGGAGAAAGCCATGACGGCCACCAATCCTGGGGGCAGTTTAAGTCAGTCAGTGAGAACGCTCTGTCGGGAGAGACAGCCTCACAGAAAACATGTTTTTTTTTTAAGTCTCAGTTTTACATGAAAAGATAAACAGGTGAAAATACATGACCTCACACCAGTCTATGTCCTGACCTTGATGGAGTCTCACAGGAACACAGCTGTTGCCAATAAAGACTACACTTCCCAGCCTTCTTTGTGATGGATGTGGTCAGGTGGTCACATGTTGACCAATGAGATGTGAGCAGGATACTCTTCAGGCAGCAGAGCCTGGCAATGTCCTCCCTACCCCGGCCACTCTATAGGACGGGGATGCAGAATGTATGGGAACTCCTGGGAAGAGAGCATCCTCCAAACTGCAACAGAACCACAATGTAGCAGAGCCTGTCCCCTACTCAATCACTGACAATGTTGATTTGACAGAAAAGTTTCAATTCAAATGAAAGCAGCATCGTCACTTAGGACCTGTACCCGGGCACCCATCAAAATCTCTCTCCCTTCCTTTCTCCCAGCTAGGATGGGAGCCAGCCTGGCACAGCCTCCTCCAACCTCCCCTGCAGCGGGATGCAGCACTGTGGGCCTGTGCCTGCTGACAGGATACAAGAGGAACCCCCCACGCTGCACCTCTCTGCACCTGCGCCCTCCCCGGTGCCCCAGTGCACAGAGTAGGGCAGCTTCTGCAGGACATGGAAGGAACTAGAATCCCTGAAAGACTGGGCAGGAGCTGCCCCAGGTTCTGCAATGTCACCCAGCCTGCAATGTGACAGAGATAATTCCTGAGCCCAGTGTAACCAGTCATGACACAGACCACTGTGGAGACCAAGAACAAATGGCAGGGCCTACTAGCCTGTTACTTGCCAAAGTATAACCTGTTGGTACCTGCCTGCAATCCCAGCACTGGGAAGGCTGAGGCAGAAGGATCACTGAGAGCTGGAGGACAACCTGGGCTCCACAGAGATGAAAGCTAGCCTGAACTGCATGGTGAGACTTTATCTCAAAAAGACACAGTAATACTAACAAACCAAACCGGATTTGTTTGTTTGTTTGTTTCCTTCCTTCCTTCTTTTTTTCATTCATTCATTCATTCTTTTTGCAACAGGGTCTCACTGTGCAGTTCAAGCTGCCTTGAGCTCACTTTGTAGCCCAGGCTGGTCTCACAACAGTTCTCCTTCCTCAGCCTCCTGAGTGCTGGGGTTGCAGGCACAGCCTAGTGTTAATGCCTATTATCATTAAAGCAAGGACCACACTAGCCAGTGACATCTATCCCCTTCCACAGCTGGGCAGTGTCAGTCCCCAAGGGCTGAACATGACTCCTGGTCCTTCACACCCCACGCAAAGACAGAGCCCTAGGCCCTGTGGGGGAAAGGCCTCGTCCTCTGCTTCCCCAAGCCCCTGGGCACAGGGCTCTGCAGGGGGCTCACCTCATGCAGGATGGCGGTGGGCTGGGGCCACAGGGCGGGTGGGGCAGGGGCAGCCTCATCCTCTGAGTCTGAGTCCTCTAGGAGCCTTCGCTTCTGAGCCTCCTCCAGGAGCGCCCTGTGGACAGGCAGCAGGGATGGGAACACAGAACACAGGGGCGGCACCCAGGACCTGGGCAGGGTCCTGTCCTGCCCTCAGGTAGTCGGAGAGCAGGGGGAGCAGACAGCTTTGATTTTGAATTCTGCAGTACTGAGGATGGAAATTCAGAGCCTTTGCACCGAGTTTCATCCCGAGCCCATTTTTAATTTTTTTTTTCATTTATGTATTTGGCACAGGGTCTCACTACGCAACTCAGACTCATAGTGATCCTGTTTTCATCCTTCCCAGCGCATGTGCCACCACACCCAACTTGTTTTTTTTTTTTGGTGGGACCAGGGTTCAAACTCACGAACTTGCACTTGCCAAGCTGGTACTTGTGCTACGGAGCTATCTCCCCAGCCACACCCAACTTGTTAGATGGCTCAGCGTACCCTGGGGGCCAGGTCAGTGGGGCATGCAGGACCGGACTTCGAACCCTGGTCCCTGCACTGCCAAAGCAGAGGCCTAGACCACCGAGCTATCTCACTGGTCCCCCCCACTTTTAAATTTTGATACAGGGTCTCATTTCAGTTGCCTAGGCTGGGCTTAAACTTGCAATCCTCCTGCCTCAACCTCCCAGAGAGCTGGGATGACAGGCTTACTTAAATATTGTAAAATTAACACTTATAGTTAAGCATGATAGCATACACCTGTCATCCCAGCCTTTGGGAGGCTGAGGCAGGAGGAACACTGCATGCTCAAGGTCAGCTTAGCCTACGTAGTGAGTTCAAAAGCTAGCCTAAATCATACACCAAGACCATGTCTCAATAATTAATTAATTTAAAAACAGAGTTGTTTTTTATTTTTACAGCCAGCTCAGCCTGCCCTGGGAGTGGGACTGGCACAGTCAGCATGTGGTGCTGGGGATCGGTCCCTGCGGTTGCCTAAGCTTTCCTAAGCAGGTGCTTTAGACCACTGAACCATCTTGCCGACCCCAGTTAATTTAAAAATAAAATTAACAGGGCCAGGGATATAGCTAGGCAGCATAAGTGCCTGCTTTACAAGCCCAGGTCCTGAGTTTGATCCCTAGTACCGCAAAATAAATAAATAAATAAATAAATAAATAGGGGCTGGCGAGATGGCTCAGCGGTCTAAAGTGCCTGCTTAGGCAACCACAGCAACCGTGGTTTGATCCCTGGTACCACATGCTATGCGAGCCCTACCCCAGGGCAGGCTGAGCCAGCCATAACATAAATAAAGTTTTAAACATTTTATAAATCAATCAATCAATCACTCAATCAATCAATCAACCTGTGGACCATGGAGTGGCTAGGGGTGCCAGAACAGCCTATCTGGGTTCCCACCCTGTCTGGGAAACTTTGGGTTGGCATGTGTCTCGGGCAATGTGACCTCAGTCCCCAACCCTAGAATCAACCATGTCAACCTCCAGGCTGTGGAGCCAGGCCCAGCACACACAAGATGCTGCAGAAGCGCAGGCCGCTGCCATCAGTCACAGGCACTGACCTGCCACGCCAAGGTGCCCCCTGAGCACCTACTGCAGCCAGGGGAGGGACACAGCGCGCTGTCTGGGAATTGGGGACACAGAAGCCATGCAGGGTTTGAAGGACAAAGTAAAGCCCATCCCGCATGGCCCCAGGAGTGGGCTGCGGAAGCCCTGCCCACCTGCCCACCCCCGCTGCCCTTCCCAGTGCCACACTTGGCTCTACACGCTGTCACTCTACCAACCAGTGGGGTGTGGCCCAGTGCTCAGTGCCTGCCTAGCAGGCCAGCCGTGGGGTACACACCTGTCATCCCCGCTCCTGGGAGGCAGCAGGATTGTAGGTTTAAATCCAGCCTGGGCAACCTAGCAAAACCCTATCTCAAAATAAATAATAGAGGGCTGACAGTGTAGCTCAGTGCAAACACCCCGGGTTCAACTTCCAGTTTATAAAATTACCCCAAACCCAAGCACCACCACAAGGACAGGCAACCACAAGCCGAGTCCTGGGCGCCCAGGGAGGGGAGGAAGGGAGGCAGGGGTGCAGAATGGGTGACCCCCAAGGGAACATGGGCAGATCTGGAAGATGGAACAGAGGAACACAGGAACAGAGAGACGGGAAGCAGGACAGGGCAGCCGTGCGGGACCCTGCAGACTCACGCGGTCTCACGCTCGTCCTCCTCTTGCTGCCGCCGCTGCAGCTCCTCCTCCGACAGCCGGTGCTGCCGCAGCATGGCCTCAAAGTCCACGTGCGCCTGCCGCTGGTTCAGGTCCTTGAGCTCCTGCAGGTTCTCCAGCACCTCCATCTCCAGCTTCGAGTCCTTCGTGCGGTTCTCCAGCACCTGTGGGCAGGGTAGGCATGGACTAGAGCCTATCAGGCCTGGGCTGGGGACACAGCTGCCAGGGGCTGCCAGGCTGTTCAGTGGAGCCCCGGGACTTGAACTCAAGGATAGGAAGGACAGTGTCAGTGCTCACCTGAGCTGCACCCCAACTTTTTTTGTTGTTTTGAGACAGGGCCTTGCTGAGCTGCTGAGGCTGAGGCTGAGCCTCAGCCCGAAGCCCTCCTGCCTCAGCCTCCTGCTGCACTGGGACAAAGGTGTGCACATCTGCACCCACCACAACCACTTCTGTCTTGCCAGCTACTGTCATCAAGGTCACCCACTGTCCCGTCTGTGACCCACCATGCCTCCCTAGTGCCGTTCCTTCAAATCTCTGCAGAGAAACTCCTTCATCTCACCTGAGGCCACAAGACAAGATGTGACACAGCGTGGCAACACAGGAGGATCCCTCCAGGTCACTCCGGGTGCCATGCATGGAATGTGACACTCCTCCACGCATGCTTGCCACACCACTGCTCACCATGCCACTGCCCGCCACGTGTCCATACCACACTCACCTTCATGGGGTTGTTCAGCTCCTCATCCTCCCGCTCCTTCTGCACCCGCTTCTCTTCTTCCTCCAGCAGCTTCTCGGCCTGGAAGTTCCGTGTGGCGCCATGCTCCATGGTGTAGTCCGTGTTCTCGGGGTCTGTCTGGGGGGGCGGGTGGACATCACCTTTGGTGCATCAGGCAGTGGAAGCCGTGTCCAGCAGCCACTGGCAGCCTGGGGCCATCTCCCAGCTCCCTGTCCTTCCTGTCATCTTCTCTTCCTTTTCCTCGTCTTATTGCTTTAAGAAGGACAGGGCCATCTTGTGGGACTCCCAGTCCCTCTGCACAAAACCAGGGCCCCTGGGTGGTGTTGGCTTTTGTTTTTTGCAGCACCAGGGGTGGGCTCAGGGCCTTCACACTGAGCTACTCCCCTGCCTCTATGGTGGCTGGGATGGCAAGTGTGTGCCCTGAGCCTGGCAGCTTTCAGCTTGTGTAAGCAGGGCAGCTGTGAACACCTGCCTGCTCCCAGCATCGGCTGAATGGGTCTCCCTGCTGGGAGGAGACCACGCTCGGAGCCCAGCCCCCACTCCCAGGGCCCACCTGAGGGGTTTGGGTGGAGCCAGTGCAGCTGATACCTTGAATGTGATCTCTGCCAGGCAGCGCGTGCACTTTATGTAGAAGCGGAAGATGGGCAGGCCCAGGTACACCTCGTTCTGCACCGTCTCCTTGCGGGCGTTGAACTTCTTCCCCTTGTAGATGTACTCCCCACATGTCTTACACCTGGGGGCAGGAGGGCACCTGTGCTGGCTCGGGGCTCTTACTCCCACTGCTCTGATGCATAATGTGAGAGGTAGCTGCTTGCCTGCCTCTCCCATGAGCAGCCTGGTCCCATCCTGTGCTGCCATCCTTGCTCATGCCTGCCTGGCCCACACATCACTGCCTTGGGAAACCCCAGTCTGGCCCTCCCAGAGGCAGGCCTGGGGCTCAGGACATCATCCGCCGGGGCTCTTCCAGCCTGGGCTCACTCCTTCCACCCACCTGGACCCTAAGCTCCTGCTGTTCCTGGGAACACCCTAGCCTGTCCTGAGCCCGGGGCCCTGCACGGCAGCACCCACTGCCTGCGACACCTGGTTCACAGAGCTCAGCACTTCTTTCAACCTTGCCCTCGTCCTGGCTGAGGAAACCTTCCCTTGCCACCGTGCAGTCACTCCCTCTCCTCCAGCTTCCAGGTCTGGCTGAGGGTGAGGCAACCGGAGAGTGAGTTTATGATCTCCACATGCCATTAGCTAGCGGCTTCCTGGAGGCTAGGAACTGTGTCGCCAGAGCCCAGTGTGGCACACAGCAAGTACTGAAAAATGACTAGTGACAGAGTCAACAGAGAAAATAATCAGGTCAACATAGACTTTCTGAATTTCATTGATTGAAAAGAGATTTAGAAGCTGGAGGCCAGGGAGATAGTTCAGTAGAATAAGCACTTGCCTAGGAAGCACAGGGCCCTGAGTTCAATCCCCAGTACTGGGGAAAAAAAAAAAAAAGCAGCTGGGTGTGGTGGTGCACACCTAAATCCCTGAACTCGGGAGGCTAAGGCAGGAGGTGGAGATGAGTCAGAGCCCAGCTGGGCTACAGAGTGAGCGGAAGGCCAGCAGGAACTGCACAGGGCGACACTGGCTCAAAAAGACAAAAGCAAAAAGAAGAAAACAAAGGCTCTGACTGGCGGGCGCATGAGGCTTTGGAAGTGGTGAAACCAGACGAGCTGTGGCTCACGGCTGGCAAATCATGGAAGTTCTAAAGGCAGGCTCCAAGGGTGATGCGGCCTCTGTGTAGGAAGACCTGAGCCAGGATCAACTGGGTGGTCAGGGACCGGGTGTGGGGTTCAGGCAGAGGCCACAGTGAGTGTAAGAGGGCCCAGGGGAGCCAGGCTGGCTGTGGGGGAGCAGAGGCAAGCACCCGGCCCCCACTCGGCAGCTACGTGTCCACTAGTGATTCTAACCTTTGGTCCTGGGGTGGGGGTGGGGTCGGGGGAGTCAGGCTTTGGGCCATACTGGCTAATCACGTGCAGGAACACAGGGTACAGGCCACTTCTGCAGTCACAGGTCCATCTTGGGGACCAAAACACACCTCATGTTGAAGGGGGCCATCAGCCGCACCACGTACTGCCGGTCCTTGGGGAGCTTGAGCTTGGGGATCTTCGAGGGGTCAAAGTCCGGCGGGTAGTATTTCTGCAGGGAGGAAGGAAGCAGTCAAGGCTAGCAGAGGCAGGACATGGACAGAGGGAAAATCGGGTGCAGGAACACCCCACGCTCGGTGATTCACAAGGAGTCGTCACCGGTCTGCATCCCAGTCAACCACAACTACACAGCTCCAAGCCCCATCAGCCACAGTCAAACGTAGGGGCACAGTCAGGGTGAGGGTGAGGGGATACAGCAACCTTCCAGAATTTTCTCCCAGGAAAGTCAACAGGCCCTTTAATTTCCCCAAGGAGCAACACCACATGTGACATCTTGCCACCTTGCAGCTCCTAGGGACTGGGTCGCACAGCCCCTTCCAGCTGGCACTGAGACTCCAGAGTGCCGAGGAGCAGAGGTACAGCATAAACCACACGACGGTGGCACAAGTGAGGGAGATACCACAGTCATTCCTACCAGGGAGCTGGGAATTACTCTGAAATGAAGTTTCCCGTTGCCAGCCACAAGCAAAATGCTATAAGCAGGCTGCTTGCTCCCTCTCTCTCCTTCCACACTGAGGACAGAACCGAGCGCCTTCTCATTGAGCTCCATGCCCAGCCATTCCTAGTTTTTATTCTGAGACATGGTCCCACCATACAGTTCAGGACGGCCTCGAGTTCACTTTGTAGTTCAGGCTGCGCTCCAACTTGCAATGATTCTCCTGCTTCAGCTTCCTGCGCGCTGGGATCACAGGTATGCGCCATCATGCTGAGCTCCTGCGTCACTTTCTGAGAAAGGGAGTTGCAGACCTGCTGTCCTAACTTGTTTATGCCAAACAATCAGAGGTGAGCAAAATAGGAGTATTGAGTTTAGTTTATCAAAAATAACACCTTTGGATTGAGGAGCATGTCTGTCATCCCAGCACTAGAGAGGCTGAGGAAGGAGGATTACTTGCTCTGGCCCAGCCTGGGCCATAAAGTGAGGCTCTCTCTCAAAATGAAATTTAAAGCCAGGTGTGGAGGTGCACATGTGTGATCTCAGTACTTGGGAGGCTGAGGCGGGAAGGCTGCTGAAGGTTTGAGGCAGCCTGGATGATACAGTAAGACTCTGTCTCAAAAACAAACAATTTTTTAAGCCTTTTTTTTTTAGGACCAGGGTTTGAACTCACGAGCTTGCACATGCCAGGCAGTCACTTGTGCCATGGAGCTATCTCCCCAGCCCAACAAACAATTTTTTAAAAAAATATGAAACGCTTCATTAATTTGCATGTCATCCTCGTGCAAGGGCCGTGCTAATCTTCTCTGGAGGGTTATTTTGTTTTGTTTCTGGTAGGGGCAATTGGACTCAGGATCTTGCGTTTTTATTGTTCCAATTCTAGTACACATGCTGCTGAAGCGAACACAAACAAAAAAATCTTTTAAAAACTTTAAAAAGGCGCGGGGGATGTAGTGCTTGTGAGGCCCTGGGTTCCAGCCCCTGCAACATTAACAAGAAATAACTCCACTGAAGTCAGAAAATGCGGCATCCTGTTTTATGCACCCTGTGGACACAAGCAAACACATTATTTCCTTTGCCTCAAGGAACCCCTGAAAAGACTGCGGGAGACAAGAGAACAAAAGACGCCCGTTTTACAGAAGAAACTGATCCCTCTCCCCCATTTCAGCCACGCAGATTCAGATCTGATAACTAGAAGCAACTGCTGTGGTACAGCGTAGGAACAGGCTCCTGCAGCTCACTCAACAGAACTGGTCGGAGTTCAGGTAACTGGAAGGATTCTCACTAACAGAGTCAAGGCGCCAGACAAAATCAGAAACGGAGCCCGGCGTGGTGGCGCATGCCTGTAATCCCAGCACTTGAGAGGCTGAAGCAGAAGGATCAGTGCGAGTTCGAGACCAGCCAGGGCTACAAAAAGTGAGCTAAAGTCCAGCCTGAACTGCATAGCGAGACCCTGTCTCAAAAAGACAAAAACAAAGGGGCTGGGGAGATAGCTCCGTGGCACACGTGCCTGCCTGGCAAGTGCTAGGTCGTGAGGTTGAACCCAGGTCCCGCAATAAATAAATACACAGACCAAAATAAAACAAAATTAGAAACGGCTACAAGGAACATAATTGGCTAGAAACTGGGGGGCGGGGCCTCAGAGTCTCGCCCGCGAAAGCGACTCCTCAGAACAGCCTCGCCAATATTTTCGGGAGGCCCGTCCCGGGAGAAAGGGATTGGATAATTAAGGATTCCACGATCCACCCCCAAACATGCGGGTCACCGAGTATGCCCCGGAAGAGAAGGCTTAGCGAAGGCCCACCTCCCTGAAAAGGCGATTGGGAGGAGCTTAGGAAGCCCCGCCCGCGGTAAGACGCGGACAAGGACAATGTTCAAAAACGAATTCACAATAAACTTGATCGTGCTGGAATTTCCAGATGTGATGCCCTGAGTACAAAACCTGAGACGGCAAACACTTACATTTAAAACTTTCCGCTCCGACATCTTCGCTTCCTACTGATCTCACAGCTCCGGAAAACCGATTAGGTATCTACCAAGCTTTTCTGGTACTGCACCATACTTCCGTTTACGTCATTTCCTCTAGCCTCTTATTAGCTGCGACGTACATCGCTGCCTTTCTCATTGGGTCCAATCTCAGCCTATCAAATGTTCAGTCCGTCCACTTTTTTGTCTCCGGAGTTGCAACCTCAGTAACGCGCAATAAATGTTCTGGGCACCTTGTGGGTTTCAAAATTTTGGATAGAGGCCCTACAGAAGTTGGCAGCAAGTTGATAAATTTTTGCCCAGATGCGAAGAGGATCTCAATCTTTACGCTCCCCGTGGTTCATTACTTTATTCAGAAATTATGCCCCCTTTGGGGCCGGCGAGATTGCTCAGCAGTCGAAAGTGTCTGCTTAAGCAAGCTTAGGCAACCGCAGGGACCGTGAGTTCGATCCCTGGCACCAATGCTGCGCCATGCTGCTCCACCCCCAGGGCAGGCTGAGCCGGCCATAATATAAATAAATAAAGTTTAAAAAAATTATGCCCCCCTGTGCAGAGCTCTGGAATTCCACACAATGTTCTTGTCCTTAGTCTTCACGTGGGCACTGGATGTCTGCATAACCTCAGTGCCCCATCTAGATTTGTGTCGAGTCACAGGCATACAATTAAAGATCAGCTGGCGTGGTGGCACGCGACTTTCTTCCCAGCACTGAGGAGGCTGAGGCAGGAGGATCTCCATGAGTTCAAGGCCAGCCTGGGCCACGTGGTGAGTTAAAGTCCCACCCAAACTGCATAGCGAGACCCTGTCTCAGAAAAACAAAACAAATGCTGCTGAGGCTGTGGATCAAAGGAACTCTTCTACACTGGTAGTGGGAATGTAAACTAATGAAGCGCTATGAAAGTCAGTGTGAAGCTTCCTGAGAAAACTAAAACTAGAAATTCGTTTGTCTGGTTTTAGTCCCCGGGGTTGCCCTCAAGACCCTGCACTTGCCAGGCAGGGGCTCATTCTACTGAGCTATCTCCCTGGCCCTAGCAGTCAGTGCATTTGTGCCTGAGGGGGCTGCCCTGGTTAAAAGGAAGCCACAGGTAGGCAGTGGAAGGATCTCTTGGTTTTATTTTTAATATATTTATTTTATTACTTATATTATTATTTTTTATCTTTTTTTTTTTTTTTTTTTTTTTTTTTTTTTTTTTTTTTTTTTTTTTTTTTTTTTTTTTTTTTTTTTTTTTTTTTTTTTTTTTTTTTTTTTTTTTTTTTTTTTTTTTTTTTTTTTTTTTTTTTTTTTTTGAGACAGCGTCTTGGTATGCTGTTCCAGTAGGCCTTGTGCTTACTTTTGTAGCCGCCAGGCTGGTCTCGAACTCACAACGATTCTCATGCCTCAATCTCCCAAGTGTTGGGATTACAGACGTGCGCCACCTTGCCGGGTTCTGACATCTCTGTGTCTGGAGCCTGATCTTTATATGATTAAGGATGCTGAGGAGGCGCCGACCATTTGGAAAGGGCAGGAAGACAATTTGCAATTCCAAAATAAATTCCACGAAAGATGTTGATAAACATAATAAGAGTCCTAGTAGCCTAAGCCCCTGCCTGGGCCTCCCAAGTACCAGGATTACAGCTGTGTGCCGTCACACCCTCTGCCAG
>PVKN010004800.1:0-32549 GCA_004027915.1 Capromys pilorides
AGGTGCTTTTGGGTTTAGAAATGCAACCAAATTCTTAATCCACTGTCAGCTAATCATATAATCTCAAGAAAGTTATTTCTCTGTATCTGAATTTTCTCTATTTTCAAAATAAGTATAATCACTAATAACCTCTACCTGATGCATTATTGTTTGGTAAGGGAGTGAATGATTAGATTGCTTATAAGTAGAAACATTCAAAAGTATGTAGATTGCACCAGTGGCTAAGTAGGAGGTCAGTCAACATCACCACCTGAGGAACTGTAATTCCTGATTTTTCCTGAGATGGTCCATGAAGCAGAGCTTACATGTTCTCCTTGCTAGTTCAAAATGGCCCACTGAGCACATTTTCTGCCTGTCAGACACCACATCAGCCATGTATGTTATGAAACATTTATTTTATAGTACTATTTATCTGTAGATAGATATTATTATGCAGGACATCTGTTCTTTTTTTTTTTTAAATTTTATTTATTTATTTATTTATTTGTTTGCTTGTTGTGTTTGTTTGTTTCTTTATTTATTCATTTTTTGTGGCTGGCTCAGCCTGCCCTGGTGGTGGCGCTGGCGCAGCATGTGGTGCCGGGGATCGAACTGCAGTCCCCGCAGTTGCCTGAGCCCTCCTAAGCAGGCGCTTTAGACCACTGAACCATCTTGCCAGCCCCAGGACATCTGTTCTTATAAAAATGATCAATTTTGCTATTTTTCCTTGTAATTTAGCAAAAATAAGAGCGCATCCCACAGTAACTTCTAAAGAAAGGTAAAAATGCCAAATTATTAAAATTTATGGAAGGACATAGTAAGATATATCAGTTAAACTTAGAAGAGACAGCATAAATTTTATGTGTGAAAAGGAGCTGTTTTAAGCAAATAGTTAAAGAGCAGAAAACATCTCCTTTTCCTATGACAAGTTGTAGCTTTAAGGATCTTAAATTTCTTTTTCAACATCTTCAAATTTGAGTCTAATAATTGTACCTATGACAAGGTGTGTTTTATAAGTATTAGATACAGTATGACTGATGAAATATTAATTTTCTTTTACTTATGCTGTTTATAGGGGTTAGTCCATGCTTTAAATTACTTTTGTAATCTTTGTAGCTTGTCACTTAAAAAATTGGGGGACCAAAGAAATAGCTCAGTGGAATAAGTGCTTGCCTGGCAAGCACAAGGTCTTGAGTGCAATCCCTGGTACCACCACCAAAAAATTTTGTTTGTGTTAAAAAAAAAAAATCAACGTTAAGGGGCTAGGGAGATAGCTCAGTAGAATAAGCACTTGCCTGGCAAGCGCAAGGACCTGAATTCAGTCCCCAGTTCAAAAAAAAAAAAAAAAAATTAACTGATACACAAAAATCATAAATAGCTAATACACAGAGGTACAACATAAAATTTGTACATATTAATGAGATGGCATGGAATTAATATTGAATAGCTGTAGAATGCATAATGTCACACAATGTCTCAATCAGATTAAAATAATTATGTCATAAAACATTAATTCTTGGTGGTGAAAACTTTCAAAACCCTTTCAGCTTATAGAACTGTACAGTAAGGTGATTCACTTTTTAAACTGCCTTTTTGATTATATAAGGAACATATGCTCATTTTAAAGCATATGGAAAAAATGAAAAACAGGTAGAAGAAAATAAAAACCTGAATGCAACTTATTTTTACCCTACTCTGGAACATTTCTTAACATTTTTGAAGTTAGCAAATATAATTTTAGCTATAAAATAATTCATTTGAAATTCACTTTTGGGGGGAAACACAATTTTAGACATTCCATATGGTGGTATATGACTCTTCTTTGAATTAATTTGTAATGGATTCCTACCAAAAAAATGTTTATGAGTTGTTCAGTGGAAACACAGACTAACATGGTGCTTTAGGAAAAGTGGATCGTGTCTGTGCCAGACTTTTCCACTAAAGAACTCTATCAACTTAGAGCAATCAAATTTCCTTAGCTCTCTTTATACCTAATTTTTCTCAGAAGGGCAGGTCTAGATTATGTTTCAGTTGAGTCTTAAGACTTCATTATCCTATGATCTCAAATTCCCCATGTGTGTTTGCATCCAAAACCTTGAACAAGAATGTGCAATGTCTTTTTTTTTTTTTTTTTTTTTTTCGGAACTGGGGATTGAACTCAGGCCCTTGCACTTGCCAGGCAAGCGCTTATTCTATTGAGCTATCTCCCCACCCCCAGCGCAATGTGTTATGACACTATGAGAACAGAGAGATTGATGTTTGGAATTATATTTGTAAACCTGTGCCTGAGTTTAAAAGAATAAATCTAATTCAAGTTACCTGATAGGTTAATATTAGGTGATAAGTTTTTTATTTATTTATTTTTAAAGTAATGCATACTGGAATGAAAGTCTTCCAGCCCTGAATTTCCATGTTGTAGATGACAGATCGGAAGCCAGAAAGTTTAGGTCATATGGCTTTAAATAGAAAAGCCGCTTAGGAGCACTGGCACAGATTGTGAGAACTGTCAGACTAAAAGAAGAACCTTCCTGAATCATTCTCTTAGACTTCAATGGATTCTTCATGTGAAGTATGTCAGAGCCTGGTGATGAGTTATTTTATTAAACTTGCATATGATTTATAGGAACCCACAGGGGAATATCACATGAAATGGCTAGCTAAGGAGACATTTTCACCCTAAAACCAAAATCCACTTTCTGTGTGACTTTTGATAAGTTAGTTAAACTTTCTGTGATTTCTTCTCTTCGCCTTTTATGGCAATGACTGTCTTCCACAACATATATAGGATTTGTTGTGAAGATTATATGAGAACCTGAAAAGATGTATAAAAAGACATTTCACAAATGTAAGATTATGACTTTCTCATTGGTAAATTTGAAAAGAGAAGGCACAGATGTTAAAAGGAGGCTCCATCTCATCGCTACAGCCAAAAAACCCTCCCACAAACAAAAAGAGAGAAAAAAATTGGATATATTTTTTGTTCTGATATGCATCTAGATTGTCCCACCAAACTCTCACTGCCTAGGAGCAGGGCTTTTACAAGATGATTGGATCATGGGGGCACTGTACTCATCACTGGGTTAACCCACAGATGCATTCATAGCTGACTCAACACTAGGAGGTGGGGCCTGGCTCCGGGTGGATCACTGGCAGTGTGACTTGGACGGGTGTATCTCCTTTTCCCACTCCTATCTTCCTTCCTCTGCTTCTTGGCTGCTACAACATAAGCAGCTCTTTTCCACTATGCCCTTTTGCCATGATGATTTGCCTCAGAGCAGGCCTACTAAGGAATAAACTGTGAGCCAAAATAAACCTCTCCTTCTTTAAGGTGCAGGTGCAGTGAAAAAGTGACTGAGACAGATTTTGGTATCAGAGAAGTGGGATTGGTGCTGTGACTATATCTGACCATGTGTTTCAGAAGCCTTTGAAACCAGCTTTCAAGAGAAGTTTGGAAAGGTTTGGAGATGCTTGTTGGAAAGGCCTTAGAATGCTGTCAGTTGAGCTTGATGTGAGATTCTGGTTAGAATACTGAAAACCAGAATGCTGATAGAAAACAGAAAGAGTAAAAGGGCAGGCTCAGGAGATTTGAGCTGAGAACAAGGATTCCATTAGCAGTTGAACTTAAGGCCATGTGTGTCTTCATTTCACCTATGTCCTGAAACTTTGTGGGAAACTGAAATTAAGGGCATTGGACTAAGTAATCTTACAGAGGAAATTTCAAGGCAACCCAACATTCAGGCTGTGGCATGAGTACTGCTGGTTGCTTTTAGCAATGTCTACAGTGATAATCAGCACCGAAAAGCTGAACTTAATGATTTGAAAAATGTGGTGTTGGCTGGAAAATAAGTAAAATTGAGGCTGTAACATTGAGGCGAAGGGACGTTCGGTTGCTGTGAAGATTGTGGTTATAAAGAAGACAAAACTTGCATCAATACACTAGGAAAGATGCTTCGAGGGCATCTCAACTTTTTATTGCTGAGTGCTTCGGTTTTTTAATAGCAAAGACTTGAATTCAATCATCAACCTGAATAAACTTGGGTAGTTTTCTCTAGTTAGACATTGGTTGCACCCTGATGAGACCTGACTAGACAGCAAGTTAAGCTCTGTTCTTAGACTCCTGATTCATGGAACCTGCAATATAATGTATGTTTGTTTAAATTGCTCGATTTATGGTAATTAGTTTACCATAATTTGTTCTAGTAGCAATAAAAAAAGATACAGTCTCTTGTATCAAGTAAAGCAAATTTCTTGTAGTTCCTATTCTGCTAAATTTTCTTTTTAAAAAAAAATAGCTATTGGATTTTTTATCAAATACCTTTTGTGTTTTTATTTTAGGATCAGGAATTAGCAAACATTTTTCTGCAAATGGCCAGCCAGTAAATAGTTTAGGCTCGAAGCATGTCTGGTCTTTGTCAGAACCATTTAGTTCTGCTACTGTTGCTCAAGAGCAGGTGCAGTAAATAAGCATTACCATGTTCTAATCAACTTTATTTACAAAAACTGGTAGTTGTCCCAATTTGATCTATAGGCCTTAGTTTGGCAATCTATGGTTAGAATGGCTGCATTATTTCTCCCCCCTAAATTGTTAAAAGAAATATGTTCATGGTGGTTTCTAATATTGAGCCATCCTGACTTTGTAGAGTAAATTTTATTTGAAAATGAATTTTTAATGCACCACTGTATTCAATTTTTAAAAACTTTATTTAGGACTTTAGTGTTTAAATTCATAAGTAATACTGACTTATGGATTCTTTGTTCAACTCAGTGTCATTATAGCTTCTTAACTTGAATAGCTTTGCTTTTCCTATATTATTAAAAATTATTATAACATGGGAATTACGTATTCTTAAAAGCCTTAGAGCCTTTGTTTATAATTTTCCCCAAATCGAGTTGTTCCCTTTTATTCAGTTAGTTTGGGGATTTGAACTATCATTATTATAAACTTCTAATTTTATTCCAGTAGTGTTTATTGGTTAGCGATATATTTGGGGTTTTTTGTACCAGAGATCAAACTCAGGACCTTATGCTTGACAGGCAGGCACTTATGCCACTGAGCTGTTTTCCCTGGCCTTGACATATTCTTTTTGGACTAATGTATGATCAATTTTTAAGTGGCCCCAATTATGTAGCTGAACTGAAGACATACATTTCCTATGTCTTAGTTTCAAAATTCCGTGTGTGTGTGTGTGTGTGTGTGTGTGTGTGTGTATGTTAACTTCTATAGGTCATTATTTTTTCTCTTGTGTAATTTATCTACTGAGTTTTTAAAAAAACTTAATTCTAAAGTTATTTTTATTCCGTTAGCATGTGTATAATTTTTTGAGTCAATACTGTGCCAATCATATAACACTTCAATGAATAGAGAGGTGATCAATCATAGTTTCTCCTTTCTTTTACATTAAGGATTTGTATATTGACACTACAGAAAATAAATATTTTGTTTAGAATGTACTAAAGGTTAAAATCTTAGTTGCTGTTAATGGTGTTTACACTTCTTTCAATTAGCAGGTTGGCCTAGTAGTATTTAAAAGCCACTCACCAATAATATATTTAACACAAAATTTCCCCTCAATAAGGCAATTTTCCATGCTTGCATCTTTTACTCTGAACAACTCCTATGAATGCCACAATACACAATGTGTTGATTATTGTTTTTCTCCTACTAGCCTGTTTTCTTATTGTTAACTTTCATGTTTAAAGTAAAAATATACATACTTAACAATAGCTACCTGGCTTGTCCGCTTTATATTGTTGAGAGTGGCCCTATCTAAATGGTTAGAGAAGTTAGGTCATGTCACATACACGCTGTAAACTTAACCCCTATGGAAGTAACATTTATTTATTTATTCTGAACAAAGGCAAATAATACCTGGATTTCACATTATAGATACAAAAGTTTTTGGGGTACCTCACACCAGTCGATGGGTGCATCAGGGTTCTTGCACAGCTTCCTGTAAAAG
Organism: Capromys pilorides; assembly: GCA_004027915.1. NCBI lineage: Eukaryota > Metazoa > Chordata > Mammalia > Rodentia > Capromyidae > Capromys > Capromys pilorides. The sequence goes on from PVKN010004800.1 coordinate 5,940, forward strand.
CACTTCACATCTTGACTCTTCAGTTCAATATCAAAGAGGTCCTGTACTGATGCATAAAACTTGTCATAGTCAATCACTTCTGTAGCGAAAAAAGCACAAGTAAGTTTTCATTAAATTCCAAATACTAGTTTCGTAGTTTAGGTACATTTATATTTCCTAACCTCTTATTTTCCTTTTTCAAAGGAATAAAAACCAAATTTATCTGCAATTTAAAGATCTTGTTTTTGGAAAAAAATGTTAGCCTTTGCATAAAATATTACTAAATGAAAAGAAAGTATTTTTACTTTGATGTTCTGTATGTTCTTCATATCTTCTGTTTGCATTCTTCTAAGTTTTATGCAGGAATATAATGATAAAAAAAGGAATTAACTAAAGAATTTCATGATGGCAAAGCCAACCCTACACAGTTTACTAAAAGCTATTCTAGAGAGGGATCAAAATGACCACAACTTTGTGAAGGAGAATAGAAAGACCCCACCAAATAGGGAAAACAATTAAGCATATGAGAAAAAGAGGTCTACAAAAGCAGTCTTTCAACTATTCTTTTGTATACAGCAGCAAAATATGTCCATCAGCATATTCTACAAGCAGACTTCTCCTGCACCCTATGGCTCATGATTGTGTCTGAGCCTACAGGGTGGATACCAAGGAAATAGCAGTAGCTCAGTCCCACAAGTGACACCTGGCCACCAGTAAGCGTCATGGACACTGTCTGTGTCCGTGACATACTAGAACTATGTGTGATATCCTATCCCCAAACTGTTAAAAATTCTGGTCATGTATTTGCCATTACAGTATTTATGTTATATTTTCTTAGCAATTCTTTACTACCATGGAAACTTTTTCTTAGTTGATATCTTTGTATATATTTTTTTTTATTTTTTATCTTTGTATATATTAACCTATTCAAATACTACGCAAGTACTCTGAATTGATTACAGATTCATACATGTGATGCACAACATTCTGGCCTCTAAGTTGGACTCATGACTTGATTTGAATTCTGGAATATTGTTTTGAAATATTTAATTTAATTAATAATTAATTTTCTGAATATTGTTTAATTATTCTTTTTGTTTTATGATTCATACTGTATCTTTGATTTATAATCTACTTAAAGATATGGTGTGATGTTTTCTCCTAGTATTAGAAACTTTAAAAAGAAATATATATATATATATATATATATATATATGTACATATGTACACACAAAGATTTAAGATAGGTACATAGCTACTTTGTCTCAGTTCATTGAGAATAAAAGTTTGTACTAGTATTGTTTTTTTTTTCAGAACCAACCTCAGGACCTTGCACTTGCCAAGTGGGCACTAATATTGTTTAGACAAGATATCAGGTCTTGGATCTGGGGAGATAGCTTGTGGCACAAATGCCTGCCTGGCAAGTGCAAGGTCGTGCGTTGAAAGCATGGTCCAACAAAAAATAAACAAACGAACAAACAAACAAAAAAACAACAAAAAAAAATCCAGGTCTTTATCTTATCCTCTGAATAATTACTATGAAGACAACAGCATGCATGGTATTAATTATTGTAACCATCCTACTAACTTGTTTTGAAACTGTTTCATTGCTATTTTATCTTTTCTTCTCATTAAAATGAATAAAAAGAAAAAAAAAGAAAAGGAATGAAAAACAATTACTTTTTCCTGCTATGAAAGTTTCATTAGCTGAGTATTTACTAGAGTTCAACCAAAGTGGAAGGTAGAAGTATACAAATAGCACATATAGATGGTTCTTTAATCATATGCAAATATAAACAATATTGCACAAATCTTGATTTTGCTACAATATTGATTCATTGAGTTTAGACTGTTGAGGCTAAGGGCAAAAGCATGAGATGCAAGGACTCTGAAAACTATACTGATAAAATCAAATTCTTTTACTTAACAAAAGAATATTGAGCATAATTATGTGTCAGAACTGAGCTAGACTTTGAACTTAGATGGAAAATTAGATAGCAAATCCCTACTTTCAAGGAGCTCATATTCTAGTGGAAAGATCAGAAAATTAACAAGAACATGTTACATATTGTGATGGACAAGACTCACTAACAGATGTTAAATTAGAGGTATCTATTTATAATTGCTGAAAAAAGATACGAGGAAACTTTCTGAGATACTAGAAATGTTTTTGCTTTGATTTGTTTGGCATACTGACCAATGTTCACATTTATGGCTGTACATTCAATTAGTGTACTTTATGGATTAGTGACTTTTTTAGTGTCTGTCCTATCTCAGTGACATAGTGAAAATAAATGCCATCGTAGAATGAGATAAGTGTGAGAAAGGAAACCTATAGAGCTGTGGTAGGAATATGTGGTTTTAGGGACAGAGGGGACATCAGCAAATGTCTCTCTGAGAAGGAGGGTAAAATTTTAACCTGAGACTTGATGAGCAATCAGGAGTCAGCCATGTCTAAAGCGGAAGCTTTAGACAAAGACTGATAAAGAGCAAGTCTTGAGGCTGGAAAGAGCTTGATGTTTTCTGCAAAACTGAGCATACGGCAGAGAGAGTACTGGGGAAAATGTTGAAAGTTGAGACCAGAGTAGAGGAGCCTAAGCTGCAATCACAGCTAGTATTTTATTCTAAATATAATGGCAGGCTCTCACTGAAGGGTTTTTTGCATTAGATGACATGATGAAGCTCAAATTTAGTTTTTTAAATGCTGCTGGGATGAAGCATCATTAAAGGGCATAAAACCAGCTCAGTCTATTGCACTAGTCCAAGCTTCAGATGACAGAGGTTTGGTCCAGGATGATGCTGAGGATGATTGCGCATGCTGGGCTGCCATGGAAAGTCTCCTTTATGTGTTTTCCTAATTTGATTATCAGTACACACTCTTTGACTCCTGAAAGTGTCTCCAGTTGGAGGGCAAGTGATATGAGCACCTTACTGTAGCAGTGGACATGGTGAAATATGATGGGAAATAGAAGTGCAAGGATATTTGAAGTTATTGGGGAGGGGCTGGGGAGATAGCTCTGTGGCACAAGTGCCTGCTTGGCAAGTGCAAGGTTTTCAGTTCGAACCCTGGTCCCATAAAAAAAAAAAAAAATCAAAGTTATTGGGGAAAGAAGTGGCAAGGGAAGGAAAGGAAGGAGTTTAGAGCAATGGTTTGCATCCAAAGAATATTTGTGCCCCATCCCCACCCCCATCTCACTCCACACACACATACACACACACACACACACACACACACACACGTGCGGTGCATGTGCACACACACATGCACACATACAGACTGGCAACTTTGGCAATGTCTGGAAACAATTTGATCATCACAAATGGGGTGGCTATTCTAGTAGCATCTAGTGGGTAAAGATCAGAAATGCTGTAAAGCCTTGTACAATGCATTGGATAGATAGACAGACAGACAGACAGACAGACAGACAGACAGACAGACAGACAGATAGACAGACAGATATTATTCAGCCAAAATACCAATAATGGCTAAGTTGAGTAACCATGTTCTAGCGAGTTTTCTACTGTTAAAATTCAGCAAATGTTAGTGCTGTTTTATGCAAATGGGCAACTGGGAAAGGACTGTGCCTCTTGGGGAAAGCAACATATTTTGTTTTAGTCATATTCAACTTGGACTTCCTATAACGCATTCAAATAGTTACTTAGGAATTTTAAATTCACACCAACTAATACAAAATATATGTTTCATCATAAATATCCCTGGATGAAGGGGAGGCAATTTTCCTGTTCTGCGATCATCTCAATTCTGTCAAGTCACTGGCAAGATTTAAAGGTTGGGACAAATTCCTGAAGTTTGCCTAATATAATTTTTAGATGAATACTATTACATGGAAAATACTCTCTGGGACTGGGGAGAAAATACTCTCTGGGACGGGGGAGATAGCTCAGAGGTCTAAGGACCTGCTTGACAAGCACAAGGATCCAGGTTTGATTCCCAGTACCACATGCTGTGCTGGCTCCAGAACACCAGGAGCACCATGCTGGCCACAGAAAACAGGGAGTGATTATGCCTATAATCCCAGCACTGGGCAGGCTGAGACAGGAGGATCACTATGAGTCCAAGCTGGGTAGTGAGACCCTGTACCAAATAAATAAATAATATTAAAAAAACAAAAATATCCTCTAGTACTTTAGCTTCTTCCCTAGAGTGACAAGCAGACCCTATTTTCCAATATCTGCTAAATGAGCATGGATTTATTTTACACAGTATTAGATCCTAATATAAACTGTGATTATGTATTTTTCTTCCCCTCAAACATCCAGGCTAGTCCCTGAGTCAAGAAAAGTCATTTGTCCAACAATTTTTACCTAAATTTAAAAATGACAGAACAACATTTTCTTACAGTATATCTTTGTCACTGCAAGCTTCTCAATGAAAGCAAAGTTGATATCTATATTTAGCCCACATTAAGGATTCCTTCCTAGTCATCAGTCTCTGCTAGCCTTAGGGTTGCAAAATCTTCAATACTGATAAGTCAGTGTGGGAGAGAAGGGATAGGTACAAACGCGTAAATATCAATGACAGCAGGCTACATAAAATGGGTAAGTTTCTTAAGACAGAAGTAAGTGCATCAGCAGTACTAAGGATGACTTCGCTTGAGGGAAGTTTAAAGTTTTCCAAAGATGTGTCATTTGATTTGAGTCTTGAAATATGAACAGGAGTTGACCGTCAGGAGCAAGCATGGCCATATGCGTGCGCGCGCACACACACACACACACACACACACACACACACGAGGCAAGGGAATGATTCAGGGAGTAACATGTGCAAAATCAGTCATTAAAAATATATCATACTAGAAATGCTGAAAGTTCATGGCAAAAGACGCAGGAAGGAAAATGCCAGGATCTGAAGCTGGAAAGGTAGGTTGAAGTATAACTGTCAGTGGGCCTGTTCGCCACATGAACATGTGAATTTTAGAGGCGACCTAATAAGCCCTAAATATAGCAGATTCAACTTTTGGAGGCGAAGCTGCAAAAATAAAAAGGACAAGAAGACTCTTATATTGAGAAACAGTGGTTAAAAGCCAAAAGAGATTACCCTGACATAGGCAAAGTTTATCCCAAGATATTTGGCTTAGATCAGGAAGATGAAGTTTATGCTGTCAGACTGAGATGACAGTAGGGCAAACTCAAGGACAAAAAGAGGCCAAAAAGGATAAGAAAAGAGAAAAATCAGAAAAGAGTGGTATGAAAAAAATGCAGGTGGAAGAGGCTTCTTGAAGCAAAAGCTGCTCTCAGTGTTCAGGTAGTGAAGTTGCTAAGTGGACTGCAAAAGGGAAAGCAATTTATTGAATTTGGAAAGCCTATTAGGTTATTGAATATCTTCATAAGGTATCTGCATTTCTAACAAAGTGATGTGGAAAGCCACACTGAAATAGCTGGAACATGAAGTGGGGTGGCTGTGTGGAAAGTCAGTGGAAAAGCAAATGAGAATCATACAGGGGTAGCTGAAAGGAAGAGAAAGTCAAGGTCAGGATGCTTGAATGTATTTTTAGACTGAGAGAACAAAGCAAGTTGAAAAAGGAGATTCTGGGGCTGTTGTAGCAAGTGATAGCCTTGGGTGGGAGGAGGGGAAGGCAGGTGCTGCTTTAGTAGTTTGGAAGTGGAGGAAAGGGAACTTGAGAGACCTCTTTGTTTTGGGCCTTGCTTTCTTATATGACTTGGGAAGCTTGGCTGGAAGGAGCAGAAATCCCATAAGGGATTCAGAAAAAGTAATGAGTGCAGAAAAATCAGTTACAGAAAGAGATATAACAAACTCGGGGGAAATGAAAGTTTTGGTGAATAGTTTAGAAAGCCCAGCCAAGTGCACCACCATCTAAGAAATCTGAGTTCTAGATTTAACACTTAAAATTACTTAAGCAGGTGACTTATCTCTACCTCCTGCGTTCATGTATAAAGTGGACAAAATGGTAATCTTTGTTCACATTGTTCTGCAAATTAAATCAAATTATATTTATTAAAGTGACCTGTAAACTATTCAATACTATTTAAATAATGCTATCTTGAGCTTGAACACTTAAAAGATAAGACTTTAAGTATTATCTGTCACATGACTATGGCTGAAAACATTAAAAGGCTGGCCATATAGTTGTGTGGGCCCTGCTCCTTTTATTGCAATAACAGGATTTGTTCTGTTAGCTTTTGGAAGTCCGCTGTGCTCACCACTATGTCACCAACACTGTTACATTGGTTTTGTATTCAGCCAATTTTTCATCAGTGTTCTCAGTGCCTCTAAACTGCACACTACACCATACCTCTTGGCCATGGTTATGGTGGTGTACTTAAAATTCCACATTCAGGTATGTTCTGCTGAAACTCCAGAATACCGTACCCACCACACTCCCCTTACCTTGATGTACTCAAATCCTTCCTGCCTAGAAACAGGAGTGGTCCTGACAGTGGAGAGTGAAGCAGAAAATGCCATACTGTTTAATCAGATCTTATGGTCTCCTGATACGTTTAGGTAAATGGTAGAGAGGCATACATGGCTTATCATGTGCTTGTATGCACTACTGAGAGTATCTACCAGTGAGCTATCAAATGGTAGTGCCTGCAAAATAACCATTAGGTAGCATTTAATCCATTCTTTTAATTTTACAGTTGAGACAACCAAGGTGCAGAGAAGTATTATACAAAGACCTTCTCCAAGTCTAATTTGCTACTGAGGAACTGAGAAAGAACTAAGGTCTTCAGGATATGTCCCATGTCTTTGTTGTTAAGCTAGGTCACTTTTCTTTGACAGTTCTAGTCAGCAGACCCAACTGGACTTCCCCAGTTACTATGGATCTTACCTTCTTTTTGGGCAAACAAGCCTGCTTTTTCATCTCTTTTCTGAGCTGCTATATGTTCAAGCAATTTCTCAAATTTACTCAAGGCCACTCTGAAAGTGTAAACCTGAAGTGAAAGGGAACGCTTGTCCTTTGTAACATCCATATGGAAAATCCTCGTTTTTATAATTGCCTCATTGCCATCTCAATTTTTGTTTTATGTTTCATTTTTTTGATATTATAAATCCCATTCTATGGATTAGAGTGAGTGTTACCATTAGGATGTTAGCAAGACAGCTGATTTATGTGTTTGTACAAAGTTCTGACCTCATAATGTTACCAGTATTCTTCATATGGTCCTCATTGCATCATAATATCTCTGTGACATTCTACTTTTTCACAAAGAGGAGACTGAGATTCTCCTTCCTAGGGAGGGAGAGAAGGGGAGGGCTATATCAAGGGAGGCAATTTGCTTTACACTAAGAAAAAGATACAGGCAAGAGTCTGAAAGAAGTAAGGAAGTAAGGTACCAAGTCAGGAAATATGGAGATCACCACGTGCTTGACATATCTGAGAAACATCAAGGAGACCAGTGTGATCAAAGGTGATGTGGGATGGAATAGAGAGGTAGAGAGATAGGGGCAGACTCAGGAGGTGGTGGTCAGATTCTATAGAACCTTCCAGGCCGTTTGTAAGGACTCTGGTCTTTATTTCTTCTGAGATGGAAAGTTTGAGGGCAGAATGTGATGTGATTGCTCCAGCTGCTTTGTGAAGAATAAAATGAAAGGGCTAAAATGGTAGAGCAGAGAAAAGAGTTTGATGGCAATTTTAGTAATCCAAGCAAGAAATAAGTTAGTGTGTGGACTATATTTAGATGCTAAATTCACAACCAAACCAGAGACTTACTGCAACAACTTAACAAATGCAAACTAGGATGTCAGCTAAATATTTTTTATTAAGAAATAATTGTTCAGGGCCGGCAAGATGGTTCAGCGGTCTAAAGCACCTGCTTAGGAAAACTTAGGAACTGGAAGGACCGCAGTTCGATCCCCGGCACCACATGCTGTGCCAGCCCCAACCCCAGGGCAGGCTGAGCCAGCCATAATACAAAAATGAATTAAATAAATAAATAAAATAATAATTAAAAAAAAGGGCTTACCACCTGGAGCTTCCATACCTGATCATTCCTACTTTCTGTCTCCTGGGAGAAGTCTTCTTAAAAAAAAAAAAAAGAAATAATTGTTCATTGTATTATTTAATTTTATGCTATATTGTTTGTCTTAGCCTATTGTTGCTGCTCTACCAAATACTTTAGACTGATTAATTTATAATTATCAGAAATGTATTTCTCATAGTTCTAGGGGCTGAAAAGCCTAATATCAAGGCTTCCATAGATTTGGTGTCTAGCAAGGGCCCTATTTCTCAGCGACAACAACTATGGGTCTTCATAGAAGGAGAAAATAGGTTCCTTCCATCTCTATTTTAAGGGCTTTAGTCCCAACTATGATAATGAAGCTGTCGTAACCAGTCAGCTCCCCCAAGTTCCTCTTCTTAATACCATCAATGTGGTAATTAGGTTTCAACCCATGAATGGAGGGCACAAACACTGATACCATAGCACTGATTTTTTTTTTTTGCAACATTATGTTGAGTTCCATATTCAAAATATTTACAAATAAGTAGTAAAGTATGAAGAAATATATAGTGTCCTCTGTAGGATATTGCTGATAGTCTACATAAAGTAAGGAGTAAAAGTTAACCACTAGAATGTAGTTTATAGTGACCTTGAGAAAGTGGAATGAAGAGTTAAGAGATGGAAGTTTGGAAGCAGATATAAATATATACTAGGCTTTCTGGAGCATCCTAAAGATGTTTGCTGAGGCAATTCACAGTCATTATGGCCATTTATAGAGGATGTAATTACATTTATATTTTCTCAATTACAAAAATGATAGTCATAAATTTAAAGATTAAGAGAAATCATCCATGTTTCTACTACTCTGACAACCTATTAATTTTTGAAAATTAGGCCACAAATTCTGTTATTTTATAGTTTAATTAGAACTATGTGAACTATTTCAATTTAACATATTTACACAATTCTGTATTTCTAGTGGCTTTTGTTAGTGTAATTTTTCTTTTTTTTTCATGTTTTCATCAAATGTTATTTTACTTTTCACATATAAAAGACTATGAAGGCAAGTGAGTTTTTTTAAAGCTAGAAGTGAACACACACTTAGCTATAAGAAAAGAAATTATATTGTCAGAAAAGGGGAAAAAAAAATCTAGGTGTGCTGGATTCTGCGCAGTAGTTTGGCTTCAGTTCCCATAAGTAGTATGCAAGCCAGGTATGCAGGTCAGCAGCTGAGATCACACATGGTGTCCAGGGTTCATCCTCAGCTGGTTTCTCATGTGGGCCCGGTAGCAGCCATCTGCAGGAATCCTGTTGGAGGAATGGGTCACTTTTTGTCTTCTGCTTCTTCGCCATATCCAGCCCCATTCTCAGAATAAATGGATGAAGAACTTCTCGGTGCACAAGGAGCATCCTCAGGTGATGGCTGCAGCAGAGCACACACACAGAGGAGTTCAACAGTGTGTGGCCCTGCTAAGCAGGAGGTGCTGAGCATCTGGGCCAGGATCACCCCGGCATGTTCAAAATAAAAGATGGCATGTGACAGAAGGCATCTTGGCAACGGCACTCTTCCATGAGTCTGTCTCTAGAGTCACTTATGCAACATAGACTAAAGCCTTGCAGACTACTGAAGCACAGTTCTCATACTGTCTCTTTCCTTTACCATAAGTTGGGAACTTCCTCAGCCTCAGGTCTGTATTTTCTTTCTTCTCTATGGCTTACGCCCTTATTTTGGTGGCTCACATATAGAAATGGTGCCTGGATGGTACTTTTTATTTCTCCTTAAGGCAGTGCAGGGGACTGAATCCTTGTGCTTGTCAGGCTCTACCACTGAGTTTCTGTGTGCTCTTCCACAACACACTGCTTCACCACAGCCCCGAAGCAACAGGGTCATGTTGGTCATTTTCAACCAATCATGGACTAAACTTTACAAAACTAGGAGTCAAAATAACCTTTTTTCTCTTTATAGGCTGATCATGTCTGGAGTTTATCCTTGTGATAGAAAAGTAGCTAGTAAAAGCAGTAAGATTCTACATGAGAATTAATTTTAAAAACAAATATGTAGTTTCAGGGAATACAGGCTGGTATAGTTTACATGTTAAACTGTTGCCCAAATTTCACCCTTCTGAGGAGATATAAGAACATGGAGAAATGATACAACCTAAAGGATGCTAGATTCTTTTTTTAATCTTATTGCTATGTAACTCAGACTCATAGTGATCCTCCTGTCTCAGCTTCCACAGAGCTGGGACTGCAGGCATGCTCCACTATGCCCAATCTAGGAGCGGCTTAGTGTGCCTGGGTTCCAGGGCTGGCACGGTATGGGGTATCAAGGATCAAACCCAGGTTCTTGCACTTAGACCACCAAGCTATCTTCCCAGCCCTCAATTCTTTTTTTAGGTTCAATTATATTCCCTAAATTATATTCCTAAAGAAAGAAAAGTACAGATACATTGAGCAAGATTTTCTCAAGGGCTCCAGGAGTACAGGGCAGGAAATGACATTTCCCCAGCCCCACGAAGGAGATTACCTGATTTAGTGAGAGTTGAAGTTCTTTCTCAGCTGATATATACATGACCCACAAAGCTAGGCATCATCAGTTATTTCAAACACGAGTGTCAGAGAAAACAGTCACCATTCCCCCTTCTGTACTTTGCAAAGGACATTCTTGGAATATAGATTGTAATGACTTACTATTCTGGTGTAGGAAAATACTAAATGAACTTCTTTGGCCTTAAGAATAATCTCACTAAGCAAAAAGGCTTGAAGAGTTCCCACATGCTAAAGGAAAGCCGTGGCAAGAGGATATGCAGAGGCACTGGGAACCTGCTCTACATGCAGATGCTCATTACCATACTCAAACCACTTGGAGAATATGACAAGTTCATTAGGAGACTGAGGACACCCTTAATGAGCATCTGGAGGAGACATAATCTTGCCTCAGCTCTTCTTGAATTGGGTGGGAAAGGATGGAAACATATTCACATATTCCACCTTAGCACCCTCGTTGGCTGCTGCAGTTGCTGTCAACCACTATAGCCTCACTATCTGCTCCTGACTCATCTACTTTAGTCAGTTAAACCAGTTCCAGCTAGCTATTGCCGGCCTTTGGCCACATAGGCCTCCCTCCTGAGCCTTCTGGTTCCCATCTGTTCAAATGGTGTCATGTAACATCCACCTGAGACTACTGTCAGAAATTCTTTCTGAGTTTCACATTTTGATTGAGGAAAAAATTGGACTGGCAGCCCTGACAAATGAGTTGCCATGGCCTATCCCAAAGGTCACCCCACTGAGAAGCATAAAATCAGTCAAGCGCTTCTTAAGAACATCAAAGAGGATAAAAAGCAAATGTCCTCTTTGTCAGGAAAAGGTCACCATTGCTGGGGCAACTGGGATTCTTGCCTCTTGCCTCTTCTGCAGGCACAATCTTACAGCCTGGGAGGACGTCTCACCAAGCATGAATTTCTTGTGTAAGCCAGTTCCCATACCACTTCCTGGAAGAGACTTTCACTTCAAATTAGAAGCAACTTTCTCCTTTGCACCAAGCTATTCGGCCTCCCTCTCCTTTAATCCTGCACTTTCAACTCTGACTGTTGCTAGAGACAAAAATGGTGCCTGCATGAGCCCGAGACAGTACCTACAATCCTGAAATTCTAAAAACTCTCCTCCTAGAGGTATGTATTGAAGACTTGCCTCCAGGCCTGGTTACCAACCATTGCTGTCAGACAATATCCTAAGTCATGGGAAGTACGCAGGAGTCCAGTCACACCTGAACTGCCTAAAGCAGTTTGGAATCCTGATAGACTGTTAAGCACCTTAAAACGCTCCTCTCCTCCAACTAAAGACACTCCATGGGGATTACCAGCCAATGCAAGATCTCCATGGCATCAGCAATGAAGCCATCACCTTGCACTCTGCGGTTCCCAGCCTGTACACCCTTCTTGGACTACTACCTCCGGCTGTCACCTGGTTTTCATGTCTGGGTTTAAAAGATGCCTTCTTCTGCTTGTGGGTTATGTTGCAAAGGAAAAAAAATTTTCTGGTGTTCAGGGTCTCACTACTAGATCAAACTCATAGTGATCTGCCTATTTACAGCCTCCCAAGAGCCAGGATTACAGGTGCGAGCCACCAAACCACTCTCAGTTGGGTCTCAGTGTGCCCTGGGGGTGGGGCCAGCACAGTGAGCCTGGGGATTAAACCCCTGGTCCCTGCGCCTGCTTGCAGGTGCTTTAATCTGCTGAGCTATTTGGTTAACCCTAAGGAAAAAAATCACTGACTAGGAAGATCCTGAGATAGGATAAAAGGGCCAACTCACTTGAACTCAGCTACCACAAGGGCTTAAGAACTCTCACACTATTTTCAGGAAACTCTAAAAATAGATTTATCCAAGCTACCAGCACCTTTTCTTTGTCCTCTCCTGCTCACCATCATGGATCCCTAAGAAAATACAATAGACTGTCAAACTGCTAAAATACACTCCTCCTGCCTGTAAAGCCAGTTCAGGATCTCTGACTGCCAAAGTCTCCATGATTGTTGTCCATGTATTGTTATCCATACACACTGCTTCAGTTTTCTGCTGCCCACTGCCTACTGGTACACCTGCCTGGAGCTAATGAATGCCTCCTTTTGCCTTCAGTTGGCTCCTGTCAGCCATTCCCCTCTTCACCTTCAAATGGAAAGACCCCAGTTCTGGGCTCAAAAGTCAACTGACCTGGACTCAACCTCCCAGAAGTTCAAAAACTTGTTTATCCTCTTTGAAAAAGGTTTCACAGATGACCTTGCTAGTTTCCTGGCATAAAATATCACTGCACTTCTGATTGATGGCATACAACCTGCCTGCTGGAAAGGCACAAAAGCTCTGCTGCAATATCTGGCAGAAACAAACTGGTTACAAGAAAAAAAAACAAAAAAAAAAAAAACCAAAACTGAGAATTTGTTAGAGCTGATGGCCTCTACAAAACCTAGATCCTTGAGTTCACAAAATCAATGTATGCTTATTCATACTGTCAACCCCTGGGAGCGGCCAGTGAACTATCTGTACATATACTTGGATTCAGTTACTAAGGGCTGCTTCTCCACTTTGCCTCTGTGCTCTAACAGCAACTGTCCTTCTGATTGAAAGCCAAACAAGCTAACCTTAGGCCAAGATCTAAATGCCCAGGTGCCATATGCCGTATTGGATCTCCTGAATAACTATATACCACTCATTTCTGCCATATACCTGCCCACCAAGCTAGACCCACCAGAGCATGACTGCCTGGCACTGACAAACTGTTCTCAAGCCGATCCAACTTCCGAAAATGGACACCCCTGACAGATTCTGAGTATACCCTGTTTATAAACAGAAGTAGCCCTGTTAGGAATGGAATCTGACAGGCTAGATATGCTGGAGTCACTGTGGACAAAGCTGTTTGGACCAAAACTCTCCTGCATGGATTTGTGTGCACAACAAACTGCTTCTTGGTGTTATCTGGAAAACTGCCACCAGTAATGTCACACCCACATTCAAAATAATCCAATCAGAAGGCCTCAGCCTCCTCTAGGGGTTATACTGAAACATCAACCTCAGCCAGAAATCTTTACCCGATACTCCTGGAAGCCCCATCTTCAGACCTGCCTGCCCTGGATGTTTCGTAAGCTCAAGCCACAGGGCTAGCACCCACACTTGCAGCCAGCTCAGGCTTCAGTGTCTATGTCATTAGCTCTGACCTCCACCAGAATGTACAGATAGACTTAGTGCTTATCGGCATTCACTTGGGCTTGTCTGAGGCATTCCCTACCCATGCTGAGAGGAAAACAAATGTTTTCAGGATCCTGCTGTGAAAAATCAACCTTAGATCAGGCCTACTCTTCCCCATTGGCAGCAACTACAGGGCTGCATTTGTAGCAGAGGTAACTAAATAGAAATTACATACAGTATACAGGCCATAAAGCTCCAAAAAGGTTAAGAAACTGTAGTGGTTAATACACTGTGTCAACTTGAGAAGTTAAAAGCTTAACTAAATTGGCGCAGCAATTCCACATCTCATGGTGTGGAAGGCCCTCCCTAGGCTATGAAGGGCTATTCCTAAGGCATGGAGGACCCTGCCTAGAAAGACCCAGGACTTAAAGGATATAAAAGAAACTGAGGAAGGATGGAGAGTGTCACTTCCTTGGAGGAGTTTCTGTCTTCCCAGTCAGTGTAGAAGGGAGAGAGGCTTGCTAGAACCATAGCTGCATCTCCTCCCTTTGCTTTTCGCTGGTTTCCACCATCATAAACTGCTGCTCTCTGCCATATGCCATTTTTCCTTAGAGCCAGCAGAGTATGGACTAAAACCTCCACTAACTGTAAGCTAAATAAATAAACCTTTTCTTCCTTGATTTTGGGTGTAGGGTATTTTATAACAGCAACAGCAACAACAAAAAAGATAACCAAGACAGAAACATAACCCTGCAGAAAATGCTTGTATCTAACTCCATAAAATTTAGCCAAAAGACCATATCAATAGGGTAGATACCCTGACATACACATAAAACCCAGGTGTATATTAACTACCTTTATAAGTTTCAGAAATCTAGCCTTAGCTCATTCCTTTCAGAGTTAAAAGAGCCCATGCAGAAATTGTTGGATAGCTCTTTCAGGGCTCACTCTGAAGAGAATGCACTTAAAGCCCTGATCTGGTAACTCCAGACCAGTCATGCCTGGCTGAAGTCTAAGGACACCGTTTTCAACTTTTTTTTTTTTTCGGAACTGGGGATTGAACTCAGGCCCTTGCACTTTCCAGGGAAGTGCTTATTCTACTGAGCTATCTCCCCAGCCCCTAGGACACCGTTTAGAAGATTGCTTCATACCTCAAAACACGACTCCCCTTTGTGCCTTTTTAGGCTCCTTAGCCCAGTCCAGCTTGTGATATTGCATTATCCAACTTGGTTTTTGTCCCCCTCCTCTGCTAGTTGTCATTTTTGACAGTCAAATACTTGACCAAGATTTGATGAGCACCCAAGGTACACTGAATACTCTCCCAGATCAGATCAACTCTTTCACTCCCTTTCCAGAGTAAATTATGACCAGTAAGTGGGAAATATGTGTCTTCCTAAACGCAGAAATAAGGGAAAACTTTTCAGTTTTGGGAACCTTGGCTAGGGCCAATTCTGGGAGCATTGAATGTTACTGCTTCTAGTTGGGCCTTGTCTCAAAAGATCACATATAATATGCCCACCAAACATTTGCTGGAGACACTAAAAGAGGAAAAAAATGTGGCAAAAATTGCTGCAACCCCCCCCCCCTTCACAGGAAGGCTGCTCCTGCTCCCCCCACCCTGTATATTTCAGTTGCTCAGGTGACAGTTCCTATCAGAGTTCAGGTTGTTACTGTCTCCTACAAATAGCTTGTCACTGTAATGCATAACTGGTCACTATGATGTATATTGTGAGAAAAGATCAAAGACCGCCAAGTACTCTATCTCTGTACCTTACCTTTGCAACTCCATAAAAATCTGCCCTTGTGAGTCTTTGAGACCTGATATTTTGGGAATGATCCTGATTAGTGCCTGTCAACATAAATGAACTACCCCCAAATTCTGAGCGTTGTTTTGGTGTTTTTTTTGTTGCTATAACATTGATTTTCAATACAGATGCCAAGACCATTCAGCTTTTCCAACAAATACTGGAGAAAATGTCTACCCATACACAAAAGAATGAAGTTAGACTCTAATGTTACATCATACATAATATTAAGTCAAAGTGGATCAAAGAAACTGCCCTTACTTTTAAAGTGGGAGAGATGGCTCAGCAGACAAAAGCACCTGCTTAGGCAGAGCTCAGCTGCCAAGGTTTAATTCCTGGTGTGCCATACCAGCCCCGCCCCCAGGGCACACTGAGACTCTGATTGAGATTAGGCTTGGTAGTAAGCGCCTACAATCCCAGCGCTTGGGAGGCTGAAAACAGGAAGGTCACTAGGAGTTCATTCTATGTAGTGAGACCCTATAGACCCTGTACATTAAAAAAAAAAAATAAATAAAGTAGTAGTATCTTGCCACTGTCTGTCACAATTAGGTATTGCATCCATCAATATGTAAACCTGAAACTGACAGAAACATACCCACAAAGGAAATGATACATGTGGTATCCTGCCTGAAAATTCTTAAACATTTACCAAATGATTTTCTTCCTCTTTTGCATTCACTGTTGTTACTCTTCTTACATAGGAATTATCTATGACTTTACTCTGAGTACAAAAGGTAAACTCCTTTCATTACAATCTCTGCCTTCATTCCTAGTTTCATTCTGCTCCAGCCACATTGGCTTTCTTGTTGTTCCTCTGAGACTCTAAGCACAGATTCACTCAGTACCAGTATCCTGTATGTGTAATATTCAATCAGTACTATCCTTAATCACACTGGGATTTTTTGTTTGTTTCAGTGGCACTGGTGACTCATTCCAGGGCCTTCACAATGACTACATTCCCATTTTTTATTTTGAGATAGGGCTTTACTAAGTAAGTTGCCTAGCTTGGTCTCCAAGTGCCTCAGCCTCCCAGAATACTGGGATTACAGGTATGCACCACAGTGTCCCATCCTACCATATCTTAATAATAATCCACTTTTCCTTTCTCATACTTTTTGTCTGCCTTACAATGCATTATCACATTTTGGGGCCGGCGAGATGGTTCAGTGGTCTAAAGCGCCTGCTTAGCAGGGCTCAGGCAACGGCAGGGACTGCAGTTCGATCCCCGGCACCACATGCTGCGCCAGCGCCACCACCAGGGCAGCCTGAGCCAGCCACAAAATGAATAAATAAAGAAACAAACAAACACAACAAGCAAACAAACAAATAAATAAATAAATAAAAATTTTAAAAAAAATGCATTATCACATTTAAAACCTGACTTCCCACATCTGTTCTAATTTGATTATTGTCTACTCTCCCAAAACTGCTAGAATGTAAGCTTTAAGCAGAGACTCAGCACCAAAGAATGAAATATTTACAAAACAGTATAGTGAGCCATTTATTCATTCATCCATTTGACTAATACCTTTGAGAACTTACTGTAGAGAAGGTGCTATACTGAAAACACAGTATACACGTGACACGTAGAACTTGTTAAATGTATGTCTAAAATATAAAAAGATTTCGAGGGTAGATGGCTAGTTTCATAAACGACAAATTCAATTAGAAGCCTTAACTTCCCTGTGGCTATTGTTCAACCCAACAGTATGAAAAACAGACCACCAGTGAATTAGATTTTCTCTGGGGAATCTGGAACTGTAATTCTCTGAAGCTAGTCACTGTTGACTGATTTTTTTAAAAAATGTATTTAGTAAAGGGTCTATAGGATCTCACTCCGTAGATCAGAATCGTATTGATTCTCTTGTATTCAGCCTCCCAAGCACTGGGATTACAGGTGCACGCCACCACCCCCAGTCTCAATCCTTGTCTCGGAGGCGGGCCCCAGAGGCGGGGCTGGCACACTATGTTGACGTCTACCTGGTCCCTGGGCTTGCCTGATAGCTTGCTCTTTGATTGGTCTTTTGCACCCACATAGGTGAGGTAAACATCCCCAGGAGGTAGGGCAGTTACATAAGCCTATACTTTTGCTGGCTACCGGTTGCCCAGGACAGCTTGACACAAAGGCTCAAGGAGACCTTTTGCAGGGATTGTGTGGAACAGAGGCAATGGTGTCCTTGAAGAGTGTGATCACGTTCACAATCTATATTTGACCTGCGCTATATTTTCATTGCTACTGGGGAAAAGGCCCAGTGGAAAACGTGTGCTGTGCTAAATAGAGCACCTCTTTTCTTTACCTGTCAGATTTAGGTTGAAGCTGTGGGGCACAGCCTACACAGTCACCTCCAGGAAGGGATTCAGCAGATAGGGACAGACGCGTCCCTGCGTCAAGGCGGGACACAAGGATGGGGGATCCAGTTGAGGCTTCACCTTAGTACTCCTCTAACTCTGGCCTTCCAGATCCTGAAACCCTGAGCGTGGCAGGTGCGTGGCAGGTGTCCCACCCCTCCCTGCTGCAGCCCTCCGTTTCATTCTCCAGCTCTCAGGTACTTGTATCAGTTTACCTTCTCCCCGCATTTCGTTGTTTCTCCGATCGTTTGCTTTAGTATCATCTCCAAAGCTTTTCGACTTGTTATTTTCTTTTATTTACAGTAAGTTCTGGGAAGTAGCGTTATTCCAGCTTTTCAGGAAGAGAAAAAGCCTACGGGAGTGGGCATGGGCACCAATATTTATGAATGAACGGGCGAAGGAACGCGATGTTCTCAAGCTGGGTTAATGGGAGACAAGGGGTGACGACCCAGATTCAGCCCCGTGACCCCGCGCTCGTCCACGAAGGAGCACTGGAAGAGCTGGAACATCACCAGGTAAGGAGAACCTACTCGCAGAGACGGACGTGGCCGCGCTAGCGCCACAGAGGGCGGGGACACGCACGCGGAGGGGGCGGGACTACGAGAGCGCCGTGGAGGGCGGGGACGCGCACGCGGAGGGGGCGGGGCTACGAGGAGCGCGGGCGGAAGGGGCGGAGGAGGGAGGTCCCGCTGCGGGCCGCCTGCCCGCACAATGGCTAAAGCCCGCGGCCGCGCTCGAGCTGCGGCCCCACCCAGTGCGCTGCACGCCGCGGGCCGTCCCGCTCTCTGTGGGGACGCCGGGCCATGTACTCGGGGAACGGCAGCGGCGGCCAGGGACACTGGGAGGGCGGCGGGGCCGAGGGTCCGGCGCCGTCAGGGACGCTGAGCCCCGCGCCGCTCTTCAGCCCGGGCGCCTACGAGCGCCTGGCGCTGCTGCTCGGCTGCCTCGGGCTGCTGGGCGTCGGCAGCAACCTACTGGTGCTGGTCCTCTACTACAAGTTCCAGCGGCTGCGCTCTCCCACCCACCTCTTCCTGGCCAACATTAGCCTCGGCGACCTGCTGGTGTCCCTCTTCGGGGTCACCTTTACGTTCGTGTCCTGCCTGAGGAACGGCTGGGTGTGGGACGCCGTGGGCTGCGCGTGGGACGGGTTTAGCAGCAGCCTCTTCGGTGAGTCGGCCCGGAGGGGAAGCTTCCGCCGCCCTGCGAACTTCTCTTCCCGCTTTGCCTCAGCCTCTGTGCGTCCCCGTCCCGCTCAGCCTCAGTCCCGCTTCCCTTCCCGCCACCTCCCCGTCGCGGTCCCGCCCGCGCTCCCGGCTCGAGCTCCCGGCGCGCCTTCCTCCACCTCCTGCACTCGCGCTACCCTCACGCCGCCCCTGATCTGCCCTTCCCCGGCTTCTCAGCTCCAGCCTCTCCTTGCATTGCTCGGTTTTCACCTCCTGGTACAGTTCAACGGGGCATTTCAGTTTGGGGAAAGAAAGCAGGGTCAATGGAATCTAGAGGTTCAACAACAAAAAAGTGATTAACCCTTGAAAGTTGTAAAGGGAATAAAACGATTTAATTTATATTAAGTTTCCTGAGATGAAAGGTGGAAACCTAAAATAGCAGTGTATATATTTTTTTCTTTTGTTCGTTAGCAGTTGTAAACTTTTAAATGCTTCCCAAGGAGTGACTTAATTTCATCCATGTCCTCAGATGCAAAGTGCATGTGCCCTATAGGCTATTTTTATAGTATTTTCTTCGTAGGTTATGTCACAGCACAGTTGAAGTTGAGATTACTGACGCCTCAGAGAATCCCATCGCAGGTGAACAAAATGCTGTGCAGTCAGTTGGTTTCATTAAAGTAGAACTTGATAGTTGAAGATTTTCTTTTAGAATTACTTCTAATCATGACAGAAGTTCTAAGTCTCAATGAGATTTGACTTTTTGAAGATGACTCACTCAGGGTACAGTAAGCTTGGGAAAGAAATTTTTTCTGTGTGCCCCAGAAATTTCACTTTGGAAATGTGTATTTCTCGGTTTTAAAATGCCTTTTTAAATCTTGAAAGTCAATTGATAATTTATAACTGCTTTTATATTGGCATATGTTGAAGAGCAGTCTTTGTAGCATTATCACAAGTTTTTTTAATCACAAGTATTTTCTTAGTTACCAACCTTCAGTACCCTGACAAACCCAAATACTGTGGTATTGTAATGATTCATTTTTAAATATATAATTTGTAGGCAAGAAAATATCAGAGAGTTAGTCATTCATTTATGATTGTCTCTGATTCTAGTATTCTCTTCTGAATGAATCAGAATTTCCTTTCAAATTTCAAGCAAAATTTGAAATGTGAGGAGGAAGGGAACTCTATAGGTATGTGGGTGATGGTATAGATGGTTATGTGATTATACTCTTCACATTAATTAAAAATACCAGCCAGGCAACTCTTTAGGCAGGCCTGAGTTTTAAAGAAGGGGATTCTAGCCCAAGCCTGAAGTGTTATCATTAATGCTGCCTAGCATGGGCACCACATGTTTGTTCACATACATGAAGGTTCCTACCTCCAAAGTGCCTTTTCTCTGCTCAAAAATTATGTTTCTGCCCCTTGGATTTTGACAATAAGGATGCACTGAGTTCTGTATAAGTGCTAGTGTCCACCCTCTTCTTCCCTCTGCAGCACCCACTCTTCCATATCTCCTACACGCTTTCTTTTGTGTTTCACCAATCCTGGTAGAGTCCCTTTCTGATAAGAAATTATTTTGTAAGACTGCTGGAAACCATCATCACCTGACATTGTACCTTACGTCTACTCTTTCTCAGGGCATTTTTAATCCTTTCAACTGTATATTCTTATTTTAAAATTAGAGGTAGACAGTCAGGTTAGAGGATCAGATTTGATTAAAGCCCGTAGACAAGTGAATGATGTTATTGTGGGACTTAAAATGTTCTTAGAAAAGGCAAAAAAAAAAAAAAAAAAAAATTATTTGCTGGGAGTGTGCTTCTAAATTGAGTTAAGGAAAAAGAAAGGGAAAATACTTCCCCTCTTGTTGTCCTTAAGCAAGAACTAGCCATAAAGAAGTTTAAAGTGGGAAGAAATGTTAAAATAGCAGAAGTAGGTGGTTGCTCCAGAGGCTTTGGAAGGGCTGCCTTATTTGGTGGGAAAACCACTAATCTGGTGGCACAAGACTGGGCAGGTTCTAGATCCTGTGGCTGACTTACGTACGGGCTTTTCCAATTTACCAAACCTCCCCAACAACATTTTTGTCTGTTTCAAGGAGTAGTTGAGCTTGATGTTCTTGAAGCTAATCCCACTTGCTTTGTATTTTGAGGAGTTTTTTGATCCCAGAAGAGCCTTAGGGTTTATGGCCTGTGTGTTCCCACCCTCAGCTTCAGCCTCTTACTCCAACCCTTAACTTTGTCCCCTGCCAAGCAAAGGAAAGCACAGACTGTAGTTACACTTCTTCATAGGTTGTCTTCCTCTTTACACCTGCTGGAAGGCTAAATAAAAAATGGAGAAATAAACATATATATATATATATATATATATATATATATATATATATATATATATGTGAGAGTAGAAAACTAGACAACTGCTTCACTCTTTGCTCAAATCCTGGCTTCTCAGAAAATGCTGAAAATAAATGAAATCTGATATTCTTGATATAGACTATGAATGGGTAGGATTGTTAGGATCTGCCTTTCAGTTAAATTGACTGGGCAGATGAGTGACGTAGTCAGTTATGTAAGTTGTGATTGAATGGCTGATTTCCCCAAATCCAAGATAATCATACGTTTTAGCATTGGCAGGTCCAGCTTATACCACATAGATTTTAATATATTTAACAATAGTGTTAGACATTAAAAGAAAAACCAGAAAAGTTCACTGTTACTGGGCAGTGATGAGCCACAGAAAGGCTAGTGCTGTGGTCTGTACAGTGCATTAGCCGGAAGACTTCCAGGTAAGTAATTCTTTCAGGTCGTTGGTTGTCCCACTTCTGGCTATAGCTAATGTCACACAGGTGTTCTACATGTGGAATATAACCAGCATCCTGCTAAAATTAACATAGATTTTCTTCACTATTCTTTCACAAATAAGAATAGTACATTAGTCTCAACAGAGGATATTTTTTAAAAAAAACCTTTCTTGGGCTACAGAGATTCAGGATTGCAGAGATAACAAATATCACTATTCAAATGTCAGAAATAGTTGTTGAATTTTAATATCTGAATCTAGTAATTTTTAAAATTTGGAAAATGCACATTTGCATTCATATAAAGGTGTTATAAGAACCTTTTATTCCCTCAGTAAGAATGTTCTGTTGTACCTACTTTTTAATGCCAAATGTTTTCCTCAATTCTTTGTAATAATCAGCAAGGTTAACTCAAAAAAGTCTCATATTGCTGCCACAGTTTCTAAGGGTATTTGGACCATTAAAAGGTCAGCTGTTCTAGAATCACCCTTTTCAAATGTAACACCCATTGTTTCTTGGTCTAAGAAATATTTCTTGCTTGTGATGGTAGATAGATAGCATATTATCTGTTTCCATAAGCACAGTGAAGCTAAGCATTTCTTTTGGACTAAGCTCATACTGTGTATATTCTTATCCAGGTATTTTATTTTTGTTTTTTGAGACAGGGTCTCTATGTAGTTAATATTGGCCTTGAACTCACTGTGTATCTGGACTGGCCTTGTAATTGGCATCAGTCCTCCTGCCCCAGCCTTCCAAGTCCCACATGCTGGAATTAT
Organism: Capromys pilorides; assembly: GCA_004027915.1. NCBI lineage: Eukaryota > Metazoa > Chordata > Mammalia > Rodentia > Capromyidae > Capromys > Capromys pilorides. The sequence continues at coordinate 28,403 of PVKN010004800.1, forward strand.
GGACATGCAGCACCATGCCCACCTTATTCTGATATTTTAAAAGCAAGGAATTGTGTTAATTTTTAAAATTTTTATAGGACATTATGTCTGTTCTTTATTATTGCATTGCTTGGTTTTGAGGGTGGTTGGTATGTCTGTTATTCTTTTATAAGAAATTAGAAAATATGTGAAAAAGCATTTCATGACTTGTAGGTAAAGGTTTGTATCCAGATAACAAGTCAGACCTTAGTGGATTATAATTGCTGTTGCATGAAATTACTTTTATATTGTTTACAATTGTATTCTTTCTTGAATTTTCTTCTTTCAGAGAAGAGTTCCAGTCACAAATGCATATGTGATATTTTGGCATTTACTGCTAAGATGAAATGCAGGAATGACTACACATCCATTTTAGTATTCTCAGATGTGATTAGATATCCTTTGTCATGTTTCTATGCTGCTGACTTGATAAAAAAAACTTTAAAAGGGTAACAAGTAAACAGCTAGGACCTGCAAACTCAGTGCTGCTGGAGGAACTGGAATCACACTTCAGCAGAGCTTCAGCCTAGATTCATACACATTTTCTTCACCAGCAGCTGTTGCCTGAATCTTTACCTCCTACAATGGCAGATAATCTTCCCACAGAGTTTGATGTGGTTGTAATAGGGACAGGTTTGCCTGAATCTATCCTTGCAGCTGCGTGCGCAAGAAGTGGACAGAGGGTTCTGCATGTTGATTCAAGAAGTTACTATGGAGGGAATTGGGCTAGCTTCAACTTTTCAGGATTGCTTTCCTGGTTGAAGGAGTATCAGGAAAATAGTGACTCCAAGGAGGAAACTGCTGCTACATGGCAACATTTGATCCATGAAACAGAAGAAGCCATTGCTCTTTGCGAGAAAGATGAGACCATTCAGCACACAGAAGTTTTTTGTTATGCCAGTCAAAATGCAGAGGACAGTGTTCACGAGATTGGTGCTCTGCAGAAAGATGCTTCCTCAGTATCTGGTACTCTCACTGAACCTCTGCATTCTGCAGAATTGCCTGAAGAAAGACAATCAGACATTACTAGCAACAAAATGCCTGCTGAACATACCCAAAGAAGTGATAGCAAGATTTCACTAGAAGAAAGTGATATAGAGGGATCACTAGACAAAGAGAAGTACTGTGGAGAAAAAACTTGTATACATTCAGTTTCAGATTCAGATGGAGATACGGTTGAAAACAAACCTACAGTAAAAGACAATATCAGTCAACCAAAGAGAAATGCAGTTACTTACCCTCAAATAGTTAAAGAAAGCAGAGGATTTAATATTGATTTGGTATTAAAGCTGCTGTATTCTCAAGGATCACTGATTGATCTTTTAATCAAATCAAATGTTAGTCGTTATGCAGAATTCAAAAATGTCACTAGGATTCTTGCATTTCGGGAAGGAAAGGTAGAACAGGTGCCTTGCTCCAGAGCAGATGTCTTTAATAGCAAAGAACTCACTATGGTTGAGAAGAGGATGCTAATGAAATTTCTTACATTCTGTTTAGACTATGAACAGCATCCTGATGAATATCAAGATTTCCAGCAATGTTTGTTTTCTGAGTACTTAAAAACTAAAAAACTAACCCCAAACCTCCAACATTTTATACTGCACTCCATTGCAATGACATCAGATTCATCTTGCACATTAGATGGCCTTAAAGCAACAAAACACTTCCTGCAGTGTCTTGGACGGTTTGGCAACACTCCCTTTTTATTTCCTTTGTATGGCCAAGGAGAAATTCCTCAATGCTTTTGCAGGATGTGTGCAGTTTTCGGTGGAATCTATTGCCTTCGCCATAAAATCCAATGCCTTGTAGTTGACAAAGAATCTGGAAGATGTAAAGCAATTATAGATCACTTTGGTCAAAGAATAAATGCTAACTATTTTATTGTGGAAGATAGTTATCTTTCTAAGGAAACGTGCTCAAGTGTGCAATATAAGCAGATCTCAAGGGCAGTGCTTATTACAGATCAGTCTATACTAAAGGCAGATTCTGATCAGCAGATTTCCATTTTGATAGTGCCTCCTGTGGAACCAGGAACTTGTTCTGTCCAGGTCACAGAATTATGTTCATCAACCATGACATGCATTAAAGGCACCTATTTAGTACATTTGTCCTGTGAATCTTCAAAAACAGCAAGAGAAGACTTAGAATCAGTGGTGAAGAAATTATTCATCCCTTTTGCTGAAACAGAAGTGGATGAGGAAGAACTTAAAAAGCCAAGACTCTTATGGGCTCTTTATTTTAATATGAGAGATTCCTCAGGAGTCAGCAGAAGCTCATATTGTGGCTTACCTTGCAATGTTTATGTCTGCTCTGGGCCTGACTCTGGACTGGGAAGTGAGCATGCAGTCAAGCTAGCAGAAACAGTGTTCCAGGAGATCTTTCCAAGTGAAGAATTCTGCCCTCCTCCGCCAAATCCAGAAGACATTATCTTTGATGGTGATGACAAACAGCCAGATGTTCCTGGAGCCAGCACTGTAACAGTGGCCAAGCTTGAATCTCCTGAGGAAAGCGAAAACTTGGAGAGCCCGCTACAAAACTAGAAAATAGCAAACTGGAAATGCACTTCATCATGGCATCCGAATATTCTTATTTGAAGGATAATTTTTTATGTGATTAATTAGGACTGGTTATATGTTGAATGCTATGCAGATGTTGTCTTTATGTCTCTTTGAGACATTGGCTATTGAAGATCTTTTGTTAATAAGTAACTGATTTATTTGGTTATTGGAGTTTGTGTCTCAGAATCAGCTCCATGATCCAGAAACTTAAAACAGGGTTAGCTTTATCTTTATCTTGGATATCTATGTAAGAGTTCCATATTAGCAGCTTTGCTTAAAGGAAGGTAAAACTGTTACCAGCTACTGATCTTCATATTTTATCATTGTCTACAGAGTAATTAATAACATAAGAAATATATTAGTTACTTTTGCTGTTATTATGTTTGTTACCACCTCTTCATAGAGAAATACAATAATATATTGAGTCTTTTGTACATAATATAAATAACATAGACTTGATAGTGAGAACAACATCTAATGAAAGTGCCAGTATAATAACAATACACTTGTCTGTAATTGTTAAAAGATTAGTTTTGCATGGTCTTTATTCTTTGTGAAGGCCTCATGTTTACATTTTGCATTTAATTTGCCTACTTATACCTTGTAACCAAGTGAAACAGTGACACCACCATAACCTTCTTCTTTACAAAAAGAAACTGAGATTAGTTGATAGTAGAAGAACTTACGTGGAGGAGATACATTTCAATGAGAATGCAGTGCATAAGATTAGTTGAAAAAATGTAGAACCCTGCTGTGACACCTGAATGAAGTAATTCTAGCTAAAAGAAAAAAAGATTACCTTAGGAGAAAATACTGTAGATTGTTGTTCTGAAATTTCTAAGGAGAATTTAAACTTTTATAAGTAGATTTTTCTCCTCTAAGTTTCCTCAGGGTAGAATGTTCCACCTGTTGGCTATTCCACTTGAATTAATAACTCTTTAATTTGCAGAATGAATCAAATTAAGAGTAGTTGTGCCCATAACAGCATTCATAATCACTTCTGCCTATTGGCAGTCGTCTATAGAAAATTGAACTATTTTTTCCCTGTACAGCCATCAGAAATCATAAGCCTGGTTGAACGTCAGTGTTGACAACTTGTGGAACTGTCAGAGGGGGGACCTCTTCCTTATTCTGTCCCATTTCTATATATTGGGAAGAAAATAATGATCTTTTAGGAAGAGACCCTTTAATAGTTTTTGCTCTGAAATTAAGCATTTGCTATGCACTAGGCACTTACTCTTGTGTTTTCCATAGCTTTCTCAACAGCGTTGTGAGGCAGATACAGCTTACTTTCAAACTAACTTGTTGTGGAGAAGCCAACATTGGAACCTTATATAGTCTTTCATGATCCCTGAATCTTTTGTCCTTTCACTAAGGCTCACTGTTAGAAAAGTGTAGTTATTATAAAAGAAATAAAAGTGCCTAGGAAGATCAGTATCTCTGGGAAAAAGACTATACAAATGCTGATTCTACAGCATATTATAGAATCAAAGAAATGTTGCATTTACATTTAGAGCTGTGAATCCTAACAGAATATGGCTAAGTTTTAACAAAATAATGCCCTATATTAA
>PVKN010004801.1:0-32551 GCA_004027915.1 Capromys pilorides
TTAAAGGCGGAAAATGAATTAGGAGGGGACAGTGGGGGAGAAAGCAGGCAGGCCCAGGCCCCATCTGGAGATAACTCTTCCTGACGGCCTGGCACACATGCCCAGCCCCACTCGGCAGCTATGCCAAGGAAAGGAGCACCAGTGGTCAGTCCTCCCATAAACCTTAGCTGTGGGTACCATTCTACCCAGGGTCCAGGGGTATGGAAGCAGCTAGACTTTGGTTGAAGATGCAGAAAGGGCGTGTGTGAGGCCACCAGGCCAGCTTCCCTGCCCACTCTGACAGGGTCTGTCTAAAAGTCTGAGGCAGCTTCCATCCCTGCGTAGATGGAAAGAAGTGGGCAATGATCATAAAGAATGGGTCTGATGGCTGTTGATTCTTCTGTCACAGGCCTGGGCACACCTGAAGGGCAATGGCTGTAACACAGGGCAAGAGAACTACAGGGACTCCAGGTACACTGCATGACCTCTTTAAACTCCAGCATCCTTAACTGCAGAGTCATGATCATGTTCACCTTCTTAAGGATCATGAGAACTTCAACTTGGGTCCAGTCAGCCTCCCAGTCCTCCTTTCTATCTGCGTTTCTGCGGTACATTATCTCATTCCTCCAGTGTGAAGCATTTGGTTATGCATACAGAGGGCATCACCCAATGGTTGCTTGTTAAAAAATGTGTCCAAGGCCACTCCAAATCTAAGCACCTCAGTCAGGATTAGCACCAGATCTGCCCCACCTTCATTGCATTTCGTTTCCCAACACTCTTCTTATAAGCAAGTGATTTCTGGGGTGCTTGGGAAAATCCAAGCAGACATTGTACCCTAAAAGCCAGACAGCAGAGTCTGGGATCCACCTGGGTTCCTCTAGACTCCTGATTCCTGCAAATTAGAGATGGTAGCATGCAATTTAGCAGACTAAACTGTGAGGGCCACAAAATGAGATGTTGCCAGCCATAAGGATTAATGAGAGGAGGCAAGGCAAGATGTCACAGGCTTCATCAAACAGGATGAGGAGGTAGAATGTCCACAGCCAGCCAAGCCCTCAGCCCAGGCACCTGCAAGGTCTCTAGAAGGACCTGGAGACAGAGATACTGACAGCCTCAGGGAGCTGCACAACGCATCAGAAATGGACAGACAGGAGCACATCCTCAGTATGTGCACATTTGTTATAGTCAGGCTGCCACCTCTCTTACCACTCTACCCTAACCACACTGAATTTCTTAAGGCTTCCAGAACACATTACTTTGGTATTTTTGCAATGTACCTATTCACTTGCTTCCCCTGTATTTGAAACATTCCTCCCCATGTCTTTTGGCCTATTCTTATTTGTCAAAAAAGACTTCACTATCTTCTGTAAGAAGCTTCTGATGGGCCCTGAAGGCTGAAACAGGAGTTCATTATTTATTCTGCCACAGAACATTGTACTGCATTTATTGTATGACGTTACTATAGTCAAAATGCCTCTCTCTGGTTCATTCTATATTTCAGGGCATTTGGTACAGTCCAGTAAATATCTCTTGAGCTAAATTGAAATGGCTCATTGGTTCTGGACTGCCATTCAGTGCAGATTTATTATAGCTCCTGTCAAACATTTATACAATGCCATAATTAAATATAAAAGCTATGTATTATGTAAGCTGTTACATACCCCTATCACTAATAGTCTATATTCATCACAAAATGAAACAATTACATATTAACCATGGTTAGTATAACAGGGAAGTCAAAGTAGTACTTCAGGGCAAAGTTGTATTCTTCATTGCATCTATTAGAGGACAAGAAGGAACAAAGAAAAATGTCTCAAAGGATTTCTGAGTAAACATGAAAGATTGAAACTATATATCCAGCTTTCCAAATGTCGTGCTATCATCTTTCCTGCTCTTGCCATCATCTGGTATCATTCCTTCCAAAATCCCTTGGGGGTCTGCACACCCAAGGGGGTCTGGGAAGGAATTAGCACTCTTGTGTGGCTGTGGATTCCACAAGAATGTGCCCTTCAGATCTCCAACTCCAGGGTAGCTGATCAATTCCCCAGGTGCTACCCTTGGCTTCATTACCACCTTTGTTCTCAACCTCTGGATAAGCACAACAGAGATGCTAAGACAGGTCTATTCTCAGAAAACATGAAAATCTTCTTATAGGTAGCTTTGGTTTGAGGTCACCCCCATCGTTTTTGCCAAAACTTTCTTGGTACTATATAGCATTCTAATACTTTTTTCTACCCAGTCTTCCTACCTTCCCTTGCTCCTCCCAAGTAGTTCTCCCAGCCTGCTCCAGCATCACACCCATTTTGCCTTCACAGGTAGATTCTCCAACAGATCTCTTGCATATTTAACCCCATCTTTATGTCTACTCTAAGAACACCCAAACTAACACACCAAAAACAACTGGATTCTGGCAGCAACAGGCTTTGCTGGGAACCAGCCTAATTCACTGAAATTTCCAAAAGGCATAGGAATTGAAGGCATATAATAACACTGTGAGGGATATAAAAGAATCTCAAAGATAGTTATTTCAAGAGTTTACAAAGGTAATTGGCATGCAATTCTTTGGTATTTGTTGAAGACTGGTCTTAGACACTGATTAAGTATCAAAACCCATGGATGCATAGAACCCACATACATCTTCCTATATACTTCAAATCATTTCTAGATAGAGCTTGATACATACTAAAATAATGCTATGCAAACTGTCATTACACCATATTTCTAAGGAAGACTAATGAAAGAAGTTTGTACATATTCTGCATAGACAAATTTTTTTCCAAATATTTTACATCTCAGACTTGTTGACTCTGAAGACATGGAGAACCAGTTGTAGTGTAAGTTTAAGTGTTTGATGAATGAACAGGAACAAATATTTTTTTAATTATTTGGTGCTAGAGGATGCACCCAGGGCCTCATACATACTAAGCATATTCTACTGATGAGAAGCAACCCAAGCCCTACTCTGAAGGAACAGTCTAAGACCCCTAGATCTTCTCCCCTTCTCCTTTATAGAGCCACAGTTGCCCCTGCAAATGGGCGAAGCATTCTTCTCTAGAGTATAACTCATGGGCTCCCTAGAACAAGGACACCAGGACTGGTGAAGGGAGGGAAACTAGAAACATGAAATCAAATGAGCTTGCACACCATGAGTGGTGAGAGCCCTGCTCTTCTCCCAGTGGCCCTCAGATCACTGACAGACAAAACTTTGGCCCCCCTCCCTTTAGTCTTTTCTAGAGCAAAAGAATCTTGTCTAGCAATCTAGCCATCTCAGGTAAACAATGGCTTCAGAGGCTGTGCTACCAAATAAGCCACATGTCACTCTCTCTGAGGAGTCAACAAGCCCCATTCACACCAATTAGCTAGTTAACCCCCCTTTCCTCAAAGAGCTACAGACATCTGAGAAAGACCTCAGACATGAAGGGAGAGAACAAGGCAAATAAATACCTGGTGCATGGGAGTAGAAATTGTGCTATTTGAGAAATACAATTGTTTTCACAAGAAATTTTGAGAATAGGCAAATACATAAAGACAGAGTGGGCCAAGGAGATGACACAGTGGCAGAAACACCTGCCTTATCAGCACAAGGTCCTAAGTTCAATGCCTGGTACCAAAAAAAATAAATAAATAACAAAATACATAGAAATATAAAGTAGACTAGTGGTTACCAAGTTCTGGAGTAAAGATAGAAGGTATTGGGGATGGCAGCTAAGGGATGTGGAGTTCATTCTGGAGATGCAGAAAAGATTCTAAATTTCATGGTGATGATAGTGACCCAAATCTATAAATATAGCAAAAACTACTGAATTGTACCAAACCACATGTTGTGTGAATTATAACTCAATAAGGTCTTTTCTATATATACGGAAGTGTAGCTCTTCAGAGAATAAGGAACAGGATCACATAAAACAAACGTTGAATATAAAAATACACATTCAAGGGCCAGCCTGATAGCTCAGCAGACTAAAGTGCCTGCTTATCAGGGTACAGTCCCTGGCCTGCCATGCCAGCCCCACCTCTGCGGCACGATGAGATGGCAATGTAGACTGGGTTTGGTGGCACACACCTGTAATCCTAGCACTTGCAGGCTGAAACAGGAGAATCACTACAGGTCCGATATATATAGCGAGACCCGGTAGACCCTGTCCTAAATATAGAAAAAAAAAATCAGTTATAAAAAAGGTTTTAGAAATGCAAAGTGCAACAGAGTTTAAACTAAAAATTAAAAGGAAAATTTAGAATATAAATATATCATGCAGAAAGTAAAAGTAAGAACAAAGAAGTGGAAAATAGAAAGGAAAATATTAAAGAGTCAATCAAAGATATCCAAAACATAAAAAGATGTCTACCATCCAAATTATAGGAGTTAAAACCAATGGAGGGAGAAAGTAACCAAAATTACTAAAGAATCTAAAGGATTTTAAAGAGGATAAAAACAGGAATACTCCCATGTGAGGCATATTATCATGAATGGTTGGGGAAATGTTAGGACCCTGGATACAAACAGAAGAGTTTATAAGTGGAAGTGAGGAGGAAAGGAGGAAAAAAGAGAAAAAAGATCAGGGGGAAAGAGGAAGGAGAAGAGAAGGAAAGAAGAAATCAAGAATCAGAAAGCAGAAGTATGTCTAAGGCGTTTGATATTCACGAAGATAGTGATGTTAAGCTCAAGTGCCTATTTTTTAGGGAATCATATCATTAAGCTTCACTTCTGGAGGGTTAACAACTTAAGTTGGCAGTCCAAATAATTAGAGAAAAAGAAGGGATACAAGAATAGCCAATATTTTGGCTCTAGCCCTTCAAGGTCAGTGAGAACACAGAACATAAAAGAACCTGTACTGTAACAGCTTATAACTCAGTGGAGTTTCAAATTTCCTATTCAAGAAGATTACGGGGCCATAGAGGAGAGTGATCGATAATGCACAGTGTGCCTAAGGAGAGTTACCTAGAGAGAAAACACTCTCTCAAGCTTTCACAGAGAGCAAAATGATCAAGCAATGGCTGTGATTCAGCCAGATGGCTGACACTGACAAAAGGTCTGCAAACTGCAATGCATGGTTGCAGGGTAAATCCTGAGGGGTCCTGACTGACTCTGTCAGATACAAAAATTACATTTTTTTCTAACATAGGTCTTGCTTTATCTTGGTCTTAACCATCCAGCAGAAAAGTCTAACCATGAGGAATAAAAAGTCAAGCCATATTAATAGGCTGAGTTGTAAAAGGCTCAAGTCAACAGTCCCCAATAATGCCAGATGAACTGATAATCCACTACTGTTATGGACTATTGGAGTAAATATACAGCTACTTTCTCTTTGTGCAATGAAAAGAAAGATCTGTACTAACGATGTTTAGACAAGAAATCATGTCTGCATCTTGTACTCTGAATAACTATGATAAAGACAACATTATGCAATGTATTAATTATTGTAAAAACAATAAAAAACAAAGTTAAAAAAGAACACTAAAACAAAGAAAGCAGAAGTACTTCAGACCTCTCAGTAAATAGAAGACAATGGGACAGCAGTATCAGTTATTTGGTGCTATATAACAAATTAACCTAAAACAGAAGCTTATAGCAATAATATCTAAGTTATTTTTCTCTCATTGATGAGACAAAATACTTGACTCTCAAAATTAAAGAAAGAAAGGTTTATTTAGCTCACAGTTGTGGAGATTTCAGTGCACAATCACCTGGCTCCAAGGCAGAGTGGCATATGGCAGAGGGCAACAGTTCATGGTAGCGGAAAACAGCCAAAGCAACAAGAGCAGAAGGGAGGAGCAAGAGCTGAGAGTGAGCTTCTTCCTCTCCCTTATACTGTATTCAAGCTACCAGCCCCAGGGCAGGTGTAATGCTCACACTTATAATCCTAACCTTGGACCATGAATCAATCATGAACTCTAGCAGTCCACCCCATGACTGTATCAGCCTTTGGGGGCATATACAATAAACACATCTAGGCACAAACAATAAGCACTTATACCTCATACAGTGGCTTCTGACAAGAAATCAGACATGATTTAGACAAGAAATCAGACATGATTTCTTGTCTAAACATTATTAGTACAGATCTTTCTTTTCATTGCACAAAGAGAAAGGAGATGGTTTCTGTGGATCAGGAACTCAGGACAGACTTAGCTGATGGCTCTGGCTCAGGGGTCATTCAGGAGGTCATCATCAAAAGACAGCCTGAGTTGCAATCATCTGAGGGTTTGACTGGAGCTGGCGGGTCCTCTCTAAAATGCTTCATGCACATGGATGGAAAGCTGCTATGGGCTGTTGGCTGGAGACCTCAGTGTCTCACCACACAAAATTCTCCAAGAGGCTGATTGGGAGTCCTCATAACATGACAGCAGACTTCCCTCAGAAATATTGATCCTCAGACAGCAAGTGAGAAGGTACATGTCTGTTATGGCCATCATTGCTATACTATCCCACTGTCAATAGTGGTCATCCCTATTAACTGTGAGAGGGAACACTACAGGGCACAAGTATCAAGAGGCCAAGGTTATAAGTGACTATTCTGGAAGTTGCTTACTAAAGAATGAATTTTAAGTTATAAAGAAAGATAACAAATCTACTGCCAGCCAAATATTGAAGTATGAGGATAAAATGTTCTATTCAGACATGAGAAGTCTTTAGAGTTTTTACCTCTTCAATGCCTCTTCTTAAGACACAGTGAAACAATGATCTCTAGCAAAGTGAGTAGTTAAACCAAGAAAGTAAAATTCCACAGTAGGGCAGTGGAAGGAAAGCTCAGGGTGAGAGTTGGTATATCAGTGAGTGGGCAACTGGGCCAAAATGGAGTACACACAGGCCTGGGAGGAATTTCTTCTGGAAGAAAGGAGTGATATGACAGTTAATGTGCTTTAGTGTCTTGATAGGTGATTTGGGCAACTAGAAAGAAGTGAGAGGTTGAATCAAGGATAAAGACATGATCAACTATGCTTCAAAACCAAAAGATCAAATATTAACTTCAGGGAAACTAAAAGCTATGTAGGAAAAAAATAATACCATTTTACTACCTGAATCAGTTGTGAAGCATGTTCACACAGTCACAATAATAAAAATGTGAAGTATTAAACTTAAAATTATTATGATATAATTAGCCTGGAAGATGTAGGTAGAGGAGAAGGGTGTATAAGTGGGGCAGGAGTGGTAAGAAAAGAAAGCTGGATCCTCATCTGCTGTGATACACTGCCTAAACTCAGGAAACAAGTACTAAGATGAGCATATTTTATGGAATCACAAAGGTAAATAGAAGATAAAGTAATTTCCCCTAAGAGAAGAAAAATGGGGGGAAACCAGTTAAAGGGGTTTGTAACAAATCTTGTAAGACTTATGAATCTTTAAGTAAATAAGACTTGAATAACAAAAACATTGAATAAAAAACCTTTTATTGCCTTCAGAAATGTAACAAGCCATAACAAAACAAACTGATATATAGAGATAGTTTGTTCATCGACAGCTACTCTTTTACAATTTACCCCAAGTAGTTCCCATTTTCGTACTTTATCAACCAGGCTTTGAAGTAAGAAAGACTCACAGGATATCTTGACCTCTAGCTAGCTATCTGTGTGTGGCTTTGATTAGTCCTGCCTCTTAGCTTTAGCCGCTTTATACAGAAAAACATGGGTAGAGGGATAAGGACAAGGGGAAAATGTTCTATCTGCATGGAAAGGAACAAATGAAGTGCCATATATGAAAGTGTCCGGCATACAGTACATTCTCGTTAAGTCGCTGGTTTCCTTTCTTTGGCCTAGTGTAGTTGTGAGATATAAAGATGAAAAAGAACAGACAGCAGAAGGAGAGAGAGAAGAGTGATGCTGGTAGTAGTGATGTCAGCAGGGATGAGGGTCAAGGTGTTAATGATTTGACAAAGATTTTTGCCATATTACCTCATTTCACCTTACAGAGCCCCCATGAACCAGTGCTATTTTATAGTCATCTTATAGATGAGGAGACAAAGACATAATGTGGTGAAGCAAACTATGCCAGGACACAAAAGCCATCAGAAAACCAATATTGAGCCAAAACAAAAGTCACACCCAGAATAAGATCACTTTATAACACCACCGAATTTGCTGTAATGTTGTCTTAGGTATATTGGGCTGTGAAAAATGGCAGCTCCAATGCTAAATGGCCACTAGAGAAATAATTAAATGAATCTTAAACCCTAAACTGGTGAATTAAGTGGAAAAAAATCAGAAAGATCATGCTTAGACTCTAGTTAGGATGTAGCTCAGCAACCACCCTGCAATGAAATAAACCAGGCCCCACCGATACTGGAGCACAGAACATGTTCCTTGTGGAAGGAAGGGTCACCTTGTTCAAAGACTAGAAGGCAATTGAGAGTGGTAAAAGATAGAGCCATGGAGTCAACAGTCTGATGAAAGGACTTTGGCCTGATCCGAAGGGAATGGAAAATCCCTAGAGAAGTTTAAGCAAGGGAGTGCCATGATCAGATGCACATTTTAGAAAGATCAGGTTTGAGACTGTGTGGAGAAAAAAAGTTATAGGACCCAAGATTGGCAGCAAGTATGCACACAAGATGGTCACCAGGGTCTTCAAGGACAGAGGGAGTGACAGGTTGGAAGAGGGCAGTGGGGCAGACACGTTGTCTGAGGCGTACTCAGAGATAGAAGTGAGATTCAGGAGGCGATGAAGGAGAGGAAGGTGGAAAACCATGATTGTAGTTCTGACTCAGGCCTCTTGGGGTGAGGTGGAGTGTAAGCTCTTTCTGTGAGACAGGATAAGAAGCTCCCTTCAAGTCATGTGTGGTCCTTACCTCTTCACCAAACTGGGATTTTCCATGCGCAGGCCTGGCTGAGAGAGACAGCAATGGACAAGGGGTTAGAAGGAAGAAAAGAATGTAGCCAGGATGAGATTCCTGCCTGTGCCATCTTCCCTCACAGCCTTCCCACATGTCCATGGCTGCTTCTTCAAGGACGGCCCCTGTTGCAGCTGCTGGCAGTTCCCACCCATCAGCTGCAGCACTGCTGCTGGAAATAAAGCTGTAGTGTTTACCAGACATAATTAACAAAATCACTCATCATCGCAGGAACTCTTTATCTGGACACGACACTGTCTGAACTACATTAGCCTGGTGCCTAATGTATTCCAGTCTAGGGTTCACACTTGCCCCAGACCCCTGGCACAACTTTGAAACCTTCCTTTCACCTCCAATTCCTAGGAGCTCTTGCAATTAATAGCTAATTAAACAAACAAAACAAACCTACCAGGTGGAGCAACAGGAAGACATTCTCGGCTCACAAAAGCAAGTAATTATGTGACGTGGGCAGGTCTGCAAAAAAAGCATGTATGAGATAAGTCCATGGCTCTCTCCCACCTTGAGGGTCTGTTCAAGATCAGAAAATTCATGCAAAAGAAAGAGTAGCTCATTTCCTCCACAGCTAATCATAGGTAAGAAGGATGTTCTAAAGTCCTCATCCGAGATTAGTCCTGTCACACTGGGGATGGAAGTAAAGTATGAAGGTAAAAATATTTATTGTGCACTGACCATGAATCAGAGCATAGAGAACTGAGCAACACAGAGGCCAATGAGATAGCTCAGTAAACTAAGCACTGCTTGGGCAAGTGCACCAACCAGAGTTCGATCCCCAGTGCCATAAGCCATGGCAGCCCCACCTCCAGGCTCACTAAGCTCACCACCTAGCCTGCACACGGTAGTGCATGCCTGTAATCCCAGCAATGGGGAGGTTGAAAACAGGAGGATCACTACACATCTGAGCCAGTAGTGAGACCCTGTACCAAACACACAAGCTAAAAAAGCTGAGCAAAACGGTCATGTCTCCCACTTCTGTGGTTCCTCATTCCAATATTTTAGGGGTGGTTTATTTTTTTGGTTTTGGTGATGAGGAACAAACCCAAGGCTTTCAGTTTGCTAGGCAAGCTTTCTATCCCTGAGCTAAATCCCCAGCCCCTCCAGTATCTAAGAGATAGCCAATAACCAAGGAAGCAAACCAGACATTGCAGATCATGATAAGGTCCAATAGATAACTAATAGACTGATGTGAGGGGGTGCTGCCTCAAGGGGTGTCTTCCAGGGGAAGATGTCAGAGAAGCTTCTCGGAAGTGATGCCATTGAAACTAAGCCACTTCTGCCAAGACCTGGGGGAGAAATGTGCACGACAAGAAGAGCAGCTAATGCAATGTCCCTGAGAGGGGAGAAATGCCAGCAGTTCAAGGAACAGAGAGCAGGCAAGTTTGGAGAACCGGCAAAGATGGGATTCCTTTCACATCTCCACAAGGGTTGCATTTTTATTCTAAATGAACTGGGAAACTGGTGGAGGGTGTTAAATACCAGTGACATTCTAGAAATATAAGTGGAAAGGTAGCAGACACTAAGGACCGTTTACATCGTCCCTCTGTGTTAACTCCTAACCTACCTCCAAAGTCCTAGCATGCCCAGGCTCTGGCTTTTGGGAACCATAGCAGATAATTTATTTATCAAATGCATTATTCTCACCTATCTGCTCAAAACTTACTTGTAGGACAGATGGAGAGGCTGATGGCCAGCCCCGTATGAGCCAGCTAGATGTACAGTCTCTCAGACATCTTGCTTTGGCCCAGTAAGATAGGTACTGTTAGGTAGTGTTAACCCACTGTTAAGCAGAAAGTAACTAAGGGACAGAGAAGTTAAGTAACTTGCCTACAGCCACCCAGTTCTCAACTGCTAGGGCTGGAATTCCAATGCAGGTAGCCTGGGCAGCCTTTTTACCACTGTATCTGACAGCTTTCATAGTTTAAGCTAATTCCCTAAACTTGCAGGGCCCACTCCCACCTGAAACTCAAGGTTCTTCACAGCCACCCACATGTACTGGCCAGAGATGACATTCCATGTGTCAATAATTCACTTCTGAGGCTGGGAAGATAGCTCAGTGGTCTAAGCACCCGCCTGGCAAGCACAAGGACCTGGGTTTGGTCTTCAGTGCCACATGCTATGCTGGCCCTGGGACCCTGGGCACATCATGCCAGCAGACTAGACTGGGTGTGGTAGCACATGCCTGCAATCCCAGTACTGGGGAGGCTGAGACAGGAAGATTACTGAGTCTGAGCTGCATAGCAAGACTCTATGCCAAATAAATAAATAAAAGAATTTTAAAAATCACTTCTGACTGTCATAGGGTGGTTTTGAGGATGAAATTAGAAACGTATACAGAATGCACTACATGGTGCCCATCATGATGCCCAGCACACAGCATGAAATCAATAGATTTTTTTTTTTTTGCAAGACCAGGGTTCGAACTCATGACCTTGCATTTGCCAGGCAGGCACTTGTGCCATGGAGCTATCTCCCCAGCTCCTCAATAGGTTTTTGAAAAAGAAAAGGAAGTTACTTTTTGAGCAAAAGAGAAGTCCATGCTCTCAGAAGTGAGGTGTGGGGCTGGCAAGAAAGGAAAGGAGCCTTTCCCAGCTGAGGGCCTGGAACACCTACATGAAGAAGTAGGCCTTCCTTTTAATAAAATTTTAATGAATGATGATCTGTTTTCAAACAAATATGATAAATATTATCTAAATATAGTCAAATGAGAATTGATTTTTAAAAAGTTTTAAACAGGGGCTCTTTAAAGCACCACCCACAGTCAAGTGGCTGCCCTATGGGGACAACCCAGCATGTCCAAAGCAGGGCCCTGAACACGGTAAGTGTCCTTCCCACCCCTAGCTAAGGTGCTGCTCCGTGACACTTGAGAACAATCCTTGGGGAAGAAAGAGCAGCTTCCCCATCCTATTCAAAATGTTCTGGCTGAGAGCCTAGGGACTTGGTGAGATGCTTGCCACCAAAGTGGTCCCCTGTGGCCAAGAATCAGGGAGAAGGAAGAGAAGCTGGACCCCCAGATTTCGCATCTGCAGTGAGGACACAGATTAGGAAAAAAAAAAAAGAAACTGGCTCAAGTGGTCTGTATCACTGGCCTGCAGAAAAGTTAGGAACATTTCCTGCCAAGCTAGCAAGACAAACAGAGCTGTTTCCTCTCATTTGAAAATCCTTGATCCTATAATGATCTCCCAATTAAACTGGCAGGTCCTGCACCTGTGTTCATCCCTTCTTACCTCCTCCTTCTTCTCTTCACCCTTTTCTCTGAGCTCTGCTCCCTTCCAGGTGTTGTCATTCTGTCCCCTACCTCAGTGTCTGTCTCTTCAAAAGGTCCTTCATGAGTTGAACCAGCAGTGTCTTATGTCCGTGTCAGAAGGCACAAGAGGCCACCAGCCTGAGTCTCCTACCTCAGGGACACTCAGGGACTGTCCCCGTATGCAAAACAGCAAGCGCCTGAATTCATAATTGGACGTTCCAAAATGTAATTATGAAAGATGAAATGCTCCTCTCAATGAGAAGGCTGTAAATAGAATAATTAATTTTGTGTTTGCTTGAACAATTCTGTATTATGGACCTTACAGTGGAACTGAAATTAATTAAGTGCACCAGGATTTATGGAGGAGGTGAAGAGAAAGGGAAAAAAAGAATTAATCCGAAGTAAAAGATAGATGAGTTTGGGAGTGTAATGATGTGTTAGCCTGGGGTATTCTTTAACAAATTTACCAGGCACGTTCTGGGTATAAAAGACATGCGTTGACAGAATTATCTCAACTAATATAGCTGCTGGTCAAAAAGTGAGGGAGAAAAAAGTGGGTGGATGGGACCTAGGAGGCCACTGAGGAGCTAAAGATAGGGGCTAGTTTTAAGCTGGCCAGGAGAGGGTAACACCAGTAAAAGAAAGTGGGCAGACATAGCAAAAGTTTCCACCCCAAAACAGAGAAGAGGACAATAGATAAGTCCCCTTGGTGAGATGTAGAAGGTAAATCAGAAAGGCCAAGTGTGAGGGCTAACTGAAGAAGTTCCTGAGCATTCCTAAGCCCCCAGTACGTTCATTATTAGCCCCAACAATATTCCCAGTTCCACATACCTAGCCAATCTATCTCCTCCCCTTGGACCTGGACAGGAAGTAATATCTTATCACCTGTGGAGCTAGGTCATAAAGGTGCTGTAGCTTCTGCCTGCACCGCTGGAACCTGACACCATGTTGTGAGGAAGCCCAAACTAGCTCCTGCAGGGAAATTCCACAGGGAAGAGCTGCAGCTCTCAGCTTACCTCCAGCACCAACCACCATGCCCTTTGAATTCCAGCAGATTCCAACCTTAGCCGTCAAGTCTCCCATCAGACATGGTGGAGTAGAGGCAGCCATTTCCACTGTGCCCCATTTGAAGTCCTAATTCACGACAAACTGTGAGAGGTCAGAAATAAGTTGTGTTTAGGCCACAGCATTTTAGATGAGGCATCAAGTAGAGGGCAGCAAAACAAGCCCCTGCTTAACTAAAGTGGCACCCTCATTCACCTCCCTGTTTTATACCACAAACACACGCTAGATATCAAAGAAGAAGGAAGAGGAGGAGGAAAAAAGAGAAAAAGGAAGAAGAAGAAGAGGAAGAAGAAGAAAAAGAGGAAGAAGAAGAAGAAGAAGAAGAAGAAGAAGAAGAAGAAGAAGAAGAAGAAGAAGAAGAAGAAGAAGAAGAAGAAGAAGAAGAAGAGAAGAAGGAGGAGGAGGAGGAGGAGGAGGAGGAGGAGGAGGAGGAAGAGAAAAAGCAGGAGCAGAAGCAAGACAATGTAGCTGAAAACACTCTACACTGGGGAGGTGAATAACATAGGTTTGGGGACACATAAACCTGGGTGGACCCCTCGTCTGAGCTTCCAGGTTGTGCACTGCTATCTCTGAACTTCCTGCTCCTCATGAGTAATAGAGGTATACCATGTGCTGGAGGGACTTTAGGAGCCTGGGATGCCAGCAGTGTCATAGGCAACAGTGTGGCTCTAGAGTCCGATGGACCTGGGTTCAAATTCCAGCTCTGTGTTTCCAGCTATGCGATCATAGCTTCTCTGGGCTTCCGTCTCACCATCTGCATGATACAAATGATAAGTGCACCTGGTTCCTGGTGTAGTTCCAGTAATGGGCACATGGTAAATAGCCAGGAAACAAGAGCCTACAGCAGGATTGGCTGCCTCCTCAAGCTCCCCTGCCTTCTGTGCATGACTTCAAAACTTATGGAACAAACACAGCACCAAAGGAACCATTAGTGCCCCTCCAGTGGCTTTATCTGAACAGCCAGAGGTGGGTACTTCATGATGCTCCCACGAAGCCATCACATCTCTGACCCTTGTATCAGGGACCAATGCACGGGAGCGCACTGTGGGCAGCTCTGCATAGCAGACACCTGCTCTCACTCCCACGTCTGTCCTCTGCAAATGGCAAGCAGGAGCTTCCCTGTGTCTACTCCATTCCATTGGTTAAACCACAGCTTCACAAACAGTGATCTCCTAGAGGCCCGGGGCCAGCCAGGTGCAGGACATCCTGGGCTGGGTTCGTATCTATGTAGCAACAAGATTCCAAACAGCCAGGTAGGTGCCTCCATTTCAGCATCCTGGCCCCTGGGGAGTGTTCCTCACACAGGCTCCTGCTCCCTAGGGTGGTATTAAGTAGGCATTTAGATACCTGGCATGGAGCAGGTTGATGGATGGCTTTATTAACCCACTGAAGCGAAGCCACTGACAGTGAAGGACTCCCCTGTCAGGGGAATCAGCCCTTGCCCACAGGGCTCCTCACCAGCCTGCCTGACAATGTGAGCTTCTGACAGACTGGGAGCTTCTGTGAACATGGGAGGATAGTGTTGGACAGACCAGCATCCCCTCAAGTGTCCCACCTCCTTCCAGGCCCTAGGCCCTAGGTTCTCCAAGTCCTACCAAGTCACCTCACCCTGCAGCCCAACAACTGCCATCATCTCCCATTCTCAGTCTTTATTGCCCAGCCCAGAAGGCGCCATTCACCTTGCAGCTCCCCCAGAGCTGATCGATGATGCAGCAGCCCTGCTGGCTCTCCCAGGCACTACAGGCCTGACCAGGCACTGGACCTTCCATCAGCCTCTCCCTACAACCTTGGCAAAAGGGAGATACAGTTTTCAGCACCCATTTTGTATGAAAGGAAAGCTGGCTCAAAGAGGTGAAGTGGGCCACACAGTAAAATTCAAAGTGCTCTCTTGTCTTTCATGCTGTGCAGAAAGCAACATCCCTTGGTATTGCCTCTCTGGCTACCCCATCCTCCTCCCACTGTGGTGCTTCGGTCACCTTCTCATTCCCACGCTGAAACAGACTACATGATGAAGTCCATCAGCTCCCTAGAGCCTTCAGCCGCAAGGCAGAGGCCAGACAGGAGAGGTCAAAAGTGTGGAGTGTTCTACCCACTTCCATTTGTCTAGAATCCCCCAAAAGCATCTCAGTGCTCCATGACCTCCTCTCATCACCCCAGACACAACCTCTTCTGCAGACCCTTGGGTCTGAGAGAACTTACATCCACCTCCCCACAGCTGCCTCTGCACACCAGAGCTCTCCCAGGTCCTCTCCACACTCATCTGGACCCCACAGTAGCTCCATCCACGCAACAGAGTGCTTCTTCCATGAGACCCCATCTCCACCCTGTTTTGCCCTTCAGGCCATACAGGGCTGCGCAGGCCTTCAGCATCAAACCCAACCCCTCAGTCAGGCCCAGCATCCCCGAAGACCCCTGCCTGCCCCTTCAGCCCCTGCCACTCAGATCCCTCCTCGTACACACCTGGCTCACCACACCCTTCCATCCACTCAAGTCCTCTCCTTATTCAACATCTGCTACCCCTGCTCTTCTTTCTGACCCAGCTCCTCTTCCCCGGGCCCCTAATTTATACTCCCTCTCCAGGACCCCAATCTTGGCTTTGCCCCTCTCTGTACATGGTCACTTAGCTGTGTGAGCTGCCCTTTCCTCACTTTTCTCTGTACCCTTCAAGGACTACATCCCACCAACCCAGGCTTGTCTCACCACAAATGTTCAATAAATCATAGGCCTTTGATGTCCTGTGTAGATTTAGTGATGTCCTATGTGTATCAATATGGCCTCTGTTCTGGCCAGTCTTGTTCTCCAGGAGCAAGTGTGTGTCGACCTCTGAAATCCTTCAACCTCCTCTCAACCCAAAGCCTGTCTCTCCTGCCTGCTTTTAGTTTTTGATTCTCTCCAGTCACTCCTACCCTAAGCTCAGGAAAAACATACTCTCCACCAGGAACACTCTTCCTCTCTCTTCACTTGTCTAACTCCTCCCTGCCTGCAGAGATTAGCTGAGGTGTTGAATCTTCGGAAAGGTCTCTACAACCATCATTTGGAATCTTCTAGTAAACCTCTTTAGGATATACTTGATAAACTGCAATAGGTTGATGCCCCAACCTTCATCATGCCTCCTCACCCCCACCTCCTGTGTCTTTTCACTTTGCAGCCCCTCTAGTGTTAGGAGGTAGCACCCATTTCTCCATCAGTGAAGCCTGGGCTGGCCTCAAGACTTGTTCACCAACAAAATGAAGCAGAAGTGACAGCGTGGTTGCACTGAGCCGAGGCCTCAAGAAGGACTGGGTGTTTTCACTTGCCCTAGCTTTCCGCCTTCTCCAGGACCGTGTACCAAGCTCTAGAAGGAGACATGGGCAGAGACAAGCTGCCCACTTATCTCAGCTGAAGCTACCCACACCAACCACCAGACAGAGGAGAAACTCAAAGAAGACAAAAGAACCACCACACTGGGCTCATCCTGAAGGGCTCAGTAATTTAACACTACAATCTACATTCTAGACCGGTTTGTTATGCAGCATTTTGTGATAATTGACACCTGACACATATATGAAATTTTCCTTCCTAGTAGATGACAACTGTGACTATAAGTGTATTCATGCATTTGCCTGATGAGTGTTTTCTTGCCATTAGGTCCTAGGATTCATGCACCAATGGCATGTCTATCTCATTCATTATGGAATTCATTGTCCTGATATAATTCTTGACATATGGGAGGTACTCAAAACAACTCACAGTGAATTAATTAATTGAGTGGTACGATGATTAAATAAAGGATGTACCCATTCACTCCTCCTTTAGCCATTTTCCTCCCACTCCCGAACAACCAGGCTGGAGCTGTCTTCCAAAATAATTCACAACAGAGATTAAATCTGAGTAGTCAGTGTTTCACCCTTGAGTCATGAGAGCCTGAGCCCCTCTGCAACAATGAAGAAGCTTCTGCCACGAGTGTCCATGATTCTAGAAGTTACGTTTACCTTCAAGAGGACTCCTACAACACCTTGTCTTACTCTTAGCAGTCACCTCATTTCTCCAGCTCCAGTGGGTAGGAAAAACAGGGGTCAAGCAGTCCGTGTTTTCTCCCTCTCTTTCATAAAGCTAGGAATAGATGAGATAAGGTCCCCCTCTGTCCATGCTCTCAAAAATGGTTGTGGATACCTCTACCAGGAATGCCTCTGTGGTGCTCTTTCCTGCTTTGCTACCAAATCCCAGGCCCTTTCCTTCTCTAGCTCTCCTAAGAAGCTGGTCTTCTAAATCTAGATTGGATGAGAGAGGGGAGGAGCATATTTTTACAGTGCTCATAGAGCTCACATTGCACCATGAGGCACTTATTTTCATAGCATCCTCCCTCAGACACCCCTGTTTATGTAGCTGTGGTTTTAAGATCTTTGTATAGCCACTCTGAAAACAGACTACCTGGTATTGCTTTCCTGGTACACACACAATCAGAAAGGGATCAATGGCAACAATAACAAAAAGAATGATAACAACAACAACAACAAAATAGCAACTCCACTTATCCCACTTACTCCTTTGTCAGTATAATCAACAAATATTTTATTGGCACTATGTGCCAAGTCCTAGGAATACAGTGATTCCTATGTGAGAAAGACATAGGTTATCATGAAGTGTATAATCCAGCGGAAGACAGAGAAAATGGGCAAACAAGTTAATATAAAAGAACTGAATTTCAATCAACTAATATCACAGAGAGTGACACAATTGAGAAAAAGTCCAGGCAGGCCACAGAAGGAATATCAAGTCCACAACTTACTGGGAAGATCCGTTTGGCTGAATTTTTATCTCTAATAGGTAAATGAGCCAATTTTATCATGACCTCAAAATAAACTATGAATTCACCTAACATCTATTTACAAAGTACTTACCATGTACCTGGCCACTCTACAGTGGCAGTGGTGACACCTGACCCAATGTCTTCTGGCCCAGAGAGAGGAAGAAAGGAAAGGAGAACAGCACACCAAGGGTCTACTGAGAGTTCCCTCGGTACCACACACAAGCTGTGCAGTGCCACGTGCATTTGTTCACTGCACGCTCATGATACAGCACGGAGGTAGTAGCTAAAGTAATTCCTCTTTTACTGTAGCTCTGGGAGCCGTCACCACACATCCAGGAAGCAATGCAGCTGGGATTTGGACCTGTGATGTGTGGCTTTTCTACCCATCTCGTGTACACTCTTGAACCTCTTATGGATTGAATCAAATAATCAGAGTGTAACTATCCCTTATTTGACAAATTCATGGCAGTGTAATGCCAAGAAGAGGGTGTTACGGTAATAATGAAAGCAATTTCTCTGAAGAATTTAAGAATCTCTCGTGCCTCTCCCTATCATTCAGCAAAACTCTCTCCATGTGTCCTCCTCACAATATATAGTGATAAAACCAAATCGAGACCCACTGCTAAATGGACATCAAAGCACTAAGGTGCATCTTCTACATGACACCTGCCCGAGTCTCTGAACCAGCTATTTTTTACACAGTATTCTTGCCATAAGGAAAGCATGATTAAAACATCTTTTGCAAATGCATTAATTCCTACACCAAGATAAAAATTCCATTTGACACAAATAGATTTTCCATGGTGAGTTAGCACTGCATTGAGGGTAATGGATGGGGGAGGGGTAAGCATCCAGCCCATAAATCAAAAGGGGAAAAAAGAAGGAAAGGAGCTGATGGAGGGGAGGAAGAGGCACTTGTGAAATTTCAACCTGTGAGAGTGATGTCCCCGCCCCTCCCTGAGTTCTTAATGATCTCATCAGGGGTCCAAGATCGATTCCCAGCCTTGTTGATCTATCCCCTTTTGCATTCATTATTTTAATAGCATCCACATAGGACCATTTGACATTTGCATCAGGCAAGTATTAATGGGAAGTTTGTTTGGGGAGCTTAGAAATAGAGGAGAAGCGGACACCCATGGTTGGGGCTGGGGCAGTTTGAAGGAAGAGAAATGCAGAGATGAGGGAAATATGGGAGGAGGAAAATAACAACAGGCCAATGTGGCAGGGTTTCCCTTCTTTCTCAGATCTCTTAGCGAATGGACGAGTACAAAACTTAGGCAGAGGATTTGAACAAAGACAGCCCAGACCTTTGAGCTAGATCAAATAGACTGTCGTTCTAGTTCATCCCACTAACATTTCCCACTTGCTCGTCTGAGCTAAGCACTGTGTGAGGTGTGAGGGCTGCATGATTTGAGTGTGAATGAGACTCAGGCTGGCCCTCCCAGGGCTCCAGTCCAGATAAACAAAAAGCCAGCTTCAATCTGCAGCTGTAAGGGAGTAGATATACTTTCCTAGTAGAGGGAACCACATGTGGAAAGGCATGAAGCATAAAGCTCGTGGGTTTCAGAGGTACGGGAACTTGGGAAGGCACAGAACCATGAAGAAGAAATCTCAGCTTACCTTTAGACGGCTCAGGAAAACTACTATGTCCTATGAATACATACACACAGACACAAATGATCAGTGTGGTAATGTGTCAACTTGAAGAGGATCTGGGTAAAGGATATACAGCAACTCTTTCACGTAAATCTGATACCTTTTCAAAATTTTCAAGCTTTTTTAAAATCACTTAAGCTTATTGGGGTTCACCTGTCTAATTTTTTTAAATACTCATAATTTTAATGGCTGATATCTTCTGGTTGGCTCCAAATGAGACAGTTAAACAATATTACTTAAAGACCGCCAAGCGTATTCACAACCCCTCACAGCGTTGGCTTCTATTAAGACTTCCATGACCTCTGACTCCCTCCAGGGTTATGAAAATCACATTTTTTGTAATAAGCTGGAAAAAAAAAATGCTTAGTACACCCATGATCTGTGTTCTTAAACAAATATATATATATATATATATATATATATATATATATATATATATTAAACTAAACACCTTCCCAGGCTCCACTGGCTCACAGAGCAAAAAGTGTTACTGAGGCAAGCGAAATCCTTTGTGTCCTCTCGTCTCTTGCGGGCTGTGTGTTTCTGTTCCTCTCCCTGTTCACCGGAGTCCTACAGCATGGAGCTCCTAAATCCTTACACCGTACCCCAAGGCAGCCAGGGCTAGCATGCTGTGCGGTCTCTTTCTGCGCAGGTCGTCCTTTCTGACCAGCACCACCGGGGTAAGGCAGGTGAGCGTGTGCAGAGGCAGTCGAGACGGTTTATAGGCATCATGCTCCACTCGGTACTTGCAGCAAGGGTCAGACTGCCAGGAGACCCCACAGAGGGTGCAGCAGGCCAAGCTTAACACACCAGCAGGCAGGGAGGTGTAGTGGGAATAATCTAAGGGAAGTACCAGTGGGGTGCAGAGGCAGGCGGTGCCAGCCAGCACTGCCGGCTCATGCAGGCAGGTGCCCACACTGATCCAGCACGCCGTCTCATCACCAACCCGGGTGGTCTCAATGACGGTGCACTTTTATATTGGGCTTCCAGGGCCTGTTGGGCTTCCAGGGCCTGTTCCAGCTCATAGTCAAACTGGTCCTGGGCATTCTCGCCATTGTAGATCTCGTGCACGATGTAGCAGTGTGTGGCTGACAAGGTTACCCTCTCTCGGGTGATGCCACTAATACTGCCCGGGACCCAAATACCTCCTTCCCCACGTGGCCATCTTGGAGATACCTGGCTGGGCTCGCCAATCTCTGGCGCCACGGGTCCACGAGAGCGGACAGCAGGCCGGCTGAGAGGAAATGTAGTCCGGTCAACAGCCACAAGGCTGAGCCTTGACTTTTTAAAAGATAAAATAAATTCCAATCTGCTGCGAAGAATGAAATAAAGGGCCACTACCAGCACAGAAAATGACTCTGAAGAATTTTCCAGAAAGAAAATATTGGACCCAAAAGGTTTTCCGAGTTTTTTTTCCCTCCTCAGGATCTTGAATTCCCTTGGAAGCTGAGGTTTATTTCACGGCCCTACAAGGACAGGACACAGAGCTTCCAGTTGTAACCCTCCCTGTCCTCCTAGGCATAGCCACCATGGCAGTTCCACTCATGGAATCTCAGATCTTGTGTATCTCACACCTTTATGTGGTCTCAAGGGCTTTGGTGGAATGACAAGGGTTTAGAAGCAAGGCAGAGCGTGTTATGGCTGAGGGGTACACAGGTGTCAGACTTGGGTTCTACCCCTGACTCTACCACTTCCATAATTCCCTGAGCCTCTCCTGCCTTGTCAGAGGCTCTCTGACAAGAAGAATCTTAATGCCCATCTCATAACCTCTACTTACTCATTCACTCACCCAACAGATACGCTGAGACCCTCCACAAGCCACACGCTGGATGAGGCCCTCGGGAGAGCAGTGAATCAGACACTCTTGTTCCTGGAGCTTGCCAACCATGCAGGGAACAGTGAAAAGGCAAGCAGAGAGATATGTACAGCACCACAGACTGTGACAGTGCTGTGGAGGAAACAAGAGCAGATGGTGACAAAAAGCGGTCACCTGAGCTGCTTGGACCTGAGGGATTCTCTCAGGAGGTGACTTCACAGAGACCTGAAGGCAGAGAGAAACCAGCTGGATGAAAAAGTTACCTCAGAGAGTAAGTGGACATGAGACAATGAGCACCCCTTCTTTCTCCTTTCCTTCTCACCCTCACCCAGTGACAGCACAATTCAACTGAGGGACAGGAGACATTTGGCCAGAAAGGTTTGTGTTTCCTTATGTGGGCTGGACTGAACCCTGCCCAGGTACCACCTCCTGTCTCAGTATACCTCAAAGCCCTGCCAGTGCCAGAATTCAGAGGAAAAAATGAGGCGCACACCCTCCAGAAAGTTATAAGAAGCTGGCATTTCCCAGGAGTGACACTGGGGAAGGCACCAAGTAAGGAGACTTGATCAGGTCCCCTCCCACTCCATAGAGTGAGGGCCTCAGAAATGTCCCTCAAAGGCACTGGCAGGGGTGTTTGGGTAAAATAGCCCTGCTCCCTCACCCTCTGGTGCAGTAACGCTCAGTAGATTTTACACCATCTGTCATGAAGCTCCAGGAGACTGGGCTCTGAGGCTGTGCTCATTAATATATCCTGTGACCACTTCCTTCCCTACTGTCCCACCTTCCCAGTGTCCACTACTGTCCTATGGGGAAACCTCCCAAATAAACAAGTATCCACACTTGTCTCAGAGCCTCCCTGGATGAAGCCAACATAGAACCCTGCTCAGTGATTATTTTGTAATCTCAAGGAAACTGAAGTTGCCTGAATGACCAGGGCAATCTCTTCTAAAACTCACTGCTCTACCCCAATATCTTGCCCAGAGTCTGTGGTAAAGAAGACATTTCATCAATAGTTGCTGAATGAGAGATCAAGCTCAGAGGTAGGCAAGTCCCCACAGGGGAAGACATTGAAGCTAGCCCTTCTCAAAAGGAGCTCAGGTGACCAACCTCTACACCAAGGAGGCCGCACAGATAGACACAGAGAGGAGGCACTGCCAACAACCAGGAGAATCAAGTGCAAGGGCAATCAGGGCTTGTTTGTCCCCTGCAGCCTCCACTCTGTTCTGCCCCACAGAGGAGTCAGCTCCACTGGGTAATGCACCACAGTGAGTGTGCAAATAGCCCCAATGCAGGGGCTATTTCCATTAGTTCAGGAAAGGTACAAGAGCATGACAAATATATGTAATTTGTAAATTGGCCAGTCTTTTGCAATAATTTAGAGCCACTAGTTAGGAGCAATAGAAACCCCCCAATTACTGATGTTTAAGGCTGGCACTGTTGCTGGCTAAATATTTCATGCATAAATGAACTTCCACTAGGCCACCCGCTGCTTCTGATGAGGCTCTTGCGGGCTTTATTGCCCAGCACCCAGCAGGGTCCCGCCAATGGGCCCCATGACAGATGATGCATCGTTTTGCAACTTAAATAATGCAGCGTGGGACAGGCTTGGTGCTGGTGCACTTTATTTACATATCAATTGAGTGGCCATTCTGAATATGAAGAAATATGAGAGAGGAAGTCATTGGCACTGAATATTTCATGGCTGTGAGCCCTGCAGGAAGTGAATGTCCACAGGCCAGCTGTGTATGCTAAGGAGAATCAGCATTAGGAGTCCAAGAGACCAGGTCACAGTGATCTCCTCAGCCAGGAGGGCAGCTGCTGATTGGAATTGATGAGCCCCCATCATTTGGACACTGCTCTTCTCTGCTTTCTCAGCTCAGCAAAATATCTGCCTCCTGCCTACAGTTTCTGCTTCCCAGAGACTTCTGCGGAGGGGAGAATCTGTTCAAGCCATGATCTCCCAAGCCTTGTGACTGGAACAGAAGTTAAAGTTGGAAAGAAATAGTGTGGTCATCCAAGGAAGGATTTCACTCTTTCTGAGGATATTCTCTAGCTATTGGCTTTTCCCAAGTGATGACACAGAAGTCCCTGCCAAACCAAGCACCCCCTGAAATGCCTCTGGGAACTCCTATCCCTTGAGTCAATCCCTCAGCAATCATTTTCTCTATGAGAAGATTCCTGCCTAAGTGAAGAGGCTACTGTGGTGAAGAAGGCACAGTCCTTGTCTCCCTGAGGCTTATCGTCAAGTGGGAAGAAAACAAATGAGAAAACGGAAAATTATATTAGTTCAACACCTTGGGTGTCTGATACTGTTAATAAATTACTATAAAGCTTAGCATCTTCAAAACAAATACTTATTATTAAACGCAGTTCCTATGCATCAGAAATTTAGAAGCAGTGTAGGTGGGTGGTTTGCCCAGGTTTTCTCATAAGTAGTAATTGAGACGCTGGGCTAGGTTGGCACTATGGAAGGATAGATGGGCTGACAGGGCCAAATGCACTCCAGTCTCTCTTATGTGTGGAAGGTGGTCTTGGCTTTTGGCTTGAAGCCCCGGTTCTTCTGCATCTTTCTCCACAGGGCTACTTCA
The DNA here is from genome assembly GCA_004027915.1 of Capromys pilorides. Taxonomy (NCBI): domain Eukaryota; kingdom Metazoa; phylum Chordata; class Mammalia; order Rodentia; family Capromyidae; genus Capromys; species Capromys pilorides. The sequence goes on from PVKN010004801.1 coordinate 23,978, forward strand.
GCACCTTACAAGATGGTCATTGGCTTTCCCCAAGTGAAGAATCCAAGAGAACAAGATGGAAGCAGAAATGTCCTGTGATCTATCCACAGAAGTCACAAGTTATTTTCCTGACTTATTATATTAGTCACATGGACAAATCCTGATGCACTTTGGGAGGGCACTATGAGGACACGAATGCCAGGAATCAGGAACCACTGGGGTGCCATCTTGAAGGTGGAAGAGTAAGGAATAACAGGCAGACTGGTGTAAGGCAGTCTATTAAGGTTCCTGAAGGAACTGAGGAAGAGGGTACCCAGAAGAGCTGAGTAGCCTGGGCCGGAGCCCAGAGCTGGTTGAATAAGGAAACCAGTCAACTACAACAGAGTCTCATTTGACTAACGTTTACAGAGGACTCTTGATACCAGGTTTATTCCCAAGAGACCTGGGGGCTGTTGAAGCATGGAGCAGAAGATTGTTCTGAGAGTATGGTGGACCCCATGTCTGCTACATCCCTTCAAGGGTGGGTGGGGCTGGATAAGTTGGAGAGATGGAACCAGAGCACTGATTCCACCCTGAGATGGGTCAAACTCCACTGAGATTTTGGCGAAGTTTCAAGTTAGGATTAGCACTGTAGAGAAGAGGAGGTCACAGATCAGCAGATATCTCCAATGCCAGCCCTGCCTCCACTCTCCTGCTGGCTACGTGATCTTCCACAAGTCATTACCTCTGGTGGGTCTCAGTTTTCTCATCTGTAAAGTGAGAAGGATAGAAGAATCTGACTCAAATGATAGAAATAAATTACCTGGTACTTAGTGTGTCCCTGGGATCATGGGAAGCAAATGAGCCCTCACCAGTGTTCAAGATTTTCTCCTTCCCACTGTCAACCTTCCCCCTGGCTTTTAGATGCTACCCGAGATTCTGTCTCTAGGACCCTCACTGATATCCTCACTCACCTGATTAGAAGCCCCCAGTAATGGACCAAGGAAGGCTAATGCCCCTTTTGGCACTGACCAGCCAGTGCTCTACCAGGTGAGCTTCCTGACTCCACAGCTCTTGTTTCTATCCTGCTGTCATTTTCATTCACAACAGTCATCACAACCTGCTCCACTCCAGTTGGCTGGTGGCATACCTGTATGAGTTTTGCTATTGCTTTGACTTATGTTTTGTTCTTCTTTTTATCCCTGGAATAACTGTTCCATTAAATCAGAGACTGTCTGCCTTCTTTATTTCTGTAACCTAAACACTAGCACAATACTATACCATCAAGCCTAGCACATAAAAGCAGAGTCTAGGCCATACTGCATGGATTTCAATCTTAGAACTGATCTTCCCTAGCTTATGGCTTCCAACAGTACAATACCTTAGCTTTCTTCTCTGTAATGTTGGCCCTACAATAGTACCTGCCTCTTTAGGCATATTAAATGGTATATGTAAAGCACACAAGAACTGTGCTGGAACATAGTGCATGCTCTATAAGGGTGTGTTTTATATATGGATACAGAGAGATATAAATATAGATAGGATAGTAGATGCACAATAAACTAACAGTGTGCTGAGTCTAATTAAGAGACAAAGTCCTAACTGCAACAGAGCCTGAGTTAGGGATAGAGACATTCACAGGGTGGATTTCTTAATCTGACAAGGAAGAGCCGTGGACTTGGAGACCTTGGAAGCTGGAGCCAGCAAGGAGGCACAGCAGCAAGCAAAAGCCAGGTGGGATGGGCCCAAGTGGCCAGAATGGACCCTGTGTGGATGCCCGACCTGGGACTGCCAGCTCGTGTACTAACACATATGGAACAGCTAAATCATACATTATTGATTTGTCAAACATATTTGCATATAAATAAGCATGATCATTCATGGAAGCCTGAATGCCAGCACCTCCTCTCAGGGCTATGATTACAGATGGATGGCCCTAGTTAGACACGAACCAGGGACGCTGCCACCCTAGCCGCAAAGTCAGTGGCTGATTTAAAACCACATTTATTGGAGCATGTAAGTGTGACAGCCTAGTGTGGTGAGTTTGGGATAATTAGTCTAAAAGACAAGATAAATGACTCCTAAAACTGGTATTGTGACAAAGATCCCACCCCAACCCCCCGCCCCCTGCCAGCTCAGACTTGATGTCAAAAATACAGCCCATGATAATTAACTAGGAAATGTTAACAGGCAGGATTAGGTTCCAATTGCATTTTCCAAAAGACTTCAGAATTTTACACCCAAGTTGATTGTGTGTCCCCCTCCTTACTCCTGGTGATTAGGCAGGAGAGAGGCTTCTCAGAGAGATGCAGAAGCTGAGCTGGTGATTGGGGCAGATGAACCCAGACAAGCTGTCTAAGGCCAGGCAAGCTGGTGGTTTTCAGGGGGCCCTCCCCAAGATGGGTCTGCAGGCTGAAGCATGCTGACCCAGGGAAATCATATCTATAAGATTAATTTATTGGGTGTGGGAATCAGTCATGAGCTTAGAGGCTGGCATTGGCCTCCTCTGGTGGATCAAGTGACCCAACTGCTCAGCTATGCATGACATCAGAGACACATCATTGCAAGGGAAATGTACAGCTTGCTAACACTTGATTTTGACTGTCCCAAGTTACACTTGAACACTTACAGCCCAGTTGGCCAGTGGACAAGTAGAGAATAATTACCTTGAAGATCAGCTTGGCTTGAAGGGGAATGTGTGGTCTTCTACTAATGCAGAAGAGGACTCATGCCTTTAGGCCAACTATCCCTGTGCTGCCAAGGAAGCAGAGCTCTTCTGCGACCCTCAACCTGGATGGGGTCAGAAATCAGGAAGGTTTGGAAGTTTATTCTTAGTTTTATGGACCCAGACAGGAACATCTGGAGGGGCTTTGGGGTTTGAGACCCTCAAAAAGGAATCCAGAAGAGAGAGGAGATCAGAGGAGACTGTAATAGGCAGAATAGTGGCTTCCCAAAGATATTCTGGTCCCCCAACACTGACATGTTAAGAGGGACCATGCAAGGATAGATAAAGATAGATATAGGGAGATTACCCTGGCTACCAGGAGATTCAGCGCAAGTACAAGGTCCTCACAGGAAGGAGGATAAAAAGGGATAGAGTGTAAAGGAATGATAAGGGTGGGAGAGGGACCGAAGGAAAGAGAGGGATGGGTGGGGAGGACAGAGGAAGAAGGAGAGATAGAGGCAGAGCCAGAGTCAGAAACAGAAAGATTATTGGGCTGCTGACTTTGAAAATGGATAAGGTACCACAAGTCAAGGATTGTAGGCACCCTTTAGAAGCTGGAAAAGACTAAGACCCAGAATCTTCTGTAGAATCTGGAGAAGAAATGCAGTCCATTCATACCACAATAAGCACACACTATGCTCTTTTTAGACTTAACTACCATTAATTTATGCTGTTTTAAGCCACTGAGTAATTTATAACAGTCACAACAAGAACCTATACATAATCCCAAGTATTCTCAGCCTGGCATCAACACATTTTGACTTGCATGACTTTGGGCAAGTGGCTGAACTCTCAGCCTCAACTTCTACATCTCGAAAATGGGGATAGTGATAGCATCTACTTAATAGAGTTATTACGAATATTAAATAAGCTGATGCCTGAAGAGTGTTTAGCTGATTGTTTGGCGCAAGGAAAATCTCAATAAATAACATGTTCTGTTTGTATGTGTCATGGTTATTACTATGACTTGCTGCTTCTGAGGCTCAGAGACAATAAAATTGATATGATACATATCAGAAAAATAAAGTTTCTTATTTTCATCACATACTTATTAATAGTCTTCAGTATGCAAACTGCTATGTCAGGAATTGCGAATAAAATTCCCAATTGAGCCAAACAAGAGCTAACCCTTCCCTTCATAAAATTTATAAAATAGTAAGGGAAATGAAGAAGATTATACAAGTATAATTAATAGGTCACATTAGATAAGCTCCTAGACAAATGCTAACACTGAGAAGTGCTAAAGAAGCACGTAGTGGAGAAATGTGTCCATCAAGGAAGTCAAGACTCCTTGGAGGAAGCCTGACCTCAAAAATTTGAGTAGTCTGGGGAGTGGGGAGGTAGCTCAGCAGCACAGCACCTGCCTGGCCAGCACAAGGTCCTGAGTTTGATTCCCAGAAAAAAAAAAAAAAAAAAAAAAAAGAGCAGTTTGGGTCCACATCAGAAAATGAACACTTTTGAGCTCAGAGGAAAGACTTTGCCTACATCTCTAGGGTCATACTCAGTTTTCTGGGGTGTATGAGAGAATCTCAGTCCTGGGAAGTTTGAAAATGGGGAGCCCCTGGGAAATATGAAGGTCCCACTCACAAGGAATCTAAACAGAAAGTAGCATGATCAAGAGTGGGCTTGAAGTTTGAGGCAAATCTATCTTTTAGGTCACTGGCCTCTATTTAACTCCAAGTATCAGGCTGGAAATATCACCTTGTGTCTTGCATTTCGATCCTAGCCCTGAATACAGGGGCACAGCTGGGAGAGGTAGAGCCCTATCTTAGACCATGAACATCCAGCCCAATCCCTCAACTTAGCCTGCTTTCCAGGAGACCATGATGGGAGACTTTCCCAGCTTTGGAAAGTATTTTCAATCTCCTAATATAGTTCATCTCTTAGAATTGAAACATCTACGTATTCTTTTCATAGCACAAAAATAAAGAAATAAAGCTTGCTTTTAAAAATTCCTGGCTAGTGAAGATGTTTGGAACATCATCCTAACCAAAAGAGGAAGAGAGCACACAGCCCCTAGAGCATCTGTCCCCCTCTTTCTCTGTCCCTCTCTTTCCTAGAGATGCAGGCAAAGTCTCCTCACTGTTCTCCAAGTGAGGAGAATACGAAATCTGTGAATGGTCAAAAGGAAGCATGGGTTAGAAACCATGCTCTGGCCTGTGACATGGCCTTCTGTATCTGGCAAATCTTCATCTCAGGAGGCCACTGCTGTATGACAACTTCAAAACCTCAGTAACATACAAAATGAATCATCTATTTTCCAGCCATGGGTTTGCAGAACATGTGAGATGGGACTCTTCTAGGCTGTGACAGGTTGGGCAAGGCTCCAGGGCACAGACCTTTCACTGGCCGAAGCACACCACAGAGCTAAGTTCAAAGTCAAGAAAGAAAAGAACAGTGCTCTACCCTTGATGGGTCAGGTCTCATTCAATGGAGTATGTAAATATACTCCTGCCATGGACAGGGGAAGAGGGCAGAGGAAGGAATATTTGCCTGGCCACTCTGTACTTCATCGCGGACCTTAAAATGCTAGAGATAATGAATGACTGCCCCTTTCTTGAGATAGAGAGGATGGCCTGGAAATCTTTCCTTGCCTCATATGTAAGATTTGAAACACTGCTTAACTCCCATACTAAGCTAGAGTTGTCACTTTCCAATGCCTTAGGTCAGTGTTTGTTCGAGGCTTAGATATTTGATCACCTAAGATTCTAAATCTCTTCGGAACTGCCAGGTACACAACAGAAGTGTTTGATAAAGGAGCACATGAATGCATAAATGCCCAGCCCACCCTTTGAACATCCTTCATTGACTTAATGTAAACTCTGCTTATAATCAACCCCACCTCCACTCCTGCTGTACACACAGCTTGAGCAGGGGTGTTGTAGCATATTCCAGAACACACCCACCCAAGCAATGACTGTACAAGCTCCAGCCCCTCTTCTCAGCTTTCACAACACTGGCCATGCCTTTGGCAGAAATTCCAAAGCAGCCTACAGAATGCAGATGTAGGAGACCATATCCCCAGAATGTTTTGCAAAAAGCAAATATTGTGACAAACAATTGGAAATGTGGTGCATTTATCTGCACTTTTGATAGCTGCTCATATGTTCACATTAAAACAGTTGAAAATGGATAATTAAAAATCTGTTTCAAAATGCAGAGAATGTGTAAAAATAATTTGTCCATTCACGGATGAAAACTAAAAACAAATAAGTGTGAGCCACAGGGAAAAAATAAAGCAACTCTTATGGGATGCAAGCCCAATGGAGGGTGGCTGGAACCGTATTCAGAGCATTCATGTTCCTCCTGTACCCACCCAGCATGAAATCCAGAGGATCTAGGCTAAGCCTAAAATCTGTCAAGTATGATGCATCAGTTTCCCTGGGTGAGAGGAGTCCTGGGTACAGTCATGGAACCAGAGGCCTAAGTCAAGGGAATGGAAGCTCAGCCTTCAGTCCACTGGTAGAGAGTCAATACCATGGGCAAAAGAAATGTGAAATTATAAGTGTTTGGGGCTAGTCAGATAGCTCAGCAGACTAAAGCACCTGCTTAGGTAGAGGGCAGCGGCCAGGGTTTGATCCCTGGCATGCCATGCTGGTCCTACTAGTCAGGTACACTGAGATGGTGATTGAGACAGGGCATGGTGCCACACACCTGTAATCTCAGCTCTTGGGAGGCTGAAAACAGGAGGATCACTACGAGTCCAATCTACATAGTGAGACCCTGCAGACCCTGTACTAAATACAAATAATAATAATAATAATAATAATAATAATAATAATGTGTTCATAACCAATCCACTTCCAGGATGGTTAAAATAAATAAGTTTATCTTTGGCTTCTCTGACCCTCTTTCTCAACTACCATCAGGAGGAGATTCTGTCTGTCAGTAATATCCCTGGGATTTTTTTAAAACCTACATTTGGGAAGGAAAAACTACTCAAGAGAAAAGAAACTGAAAGAGAAAGAGGAATATAAAAAAAGTCAGGGGGCTGGGGAGATAGCATGGTGGTCTAAGTGCCTGCCTGGCAAGCTCAAAGACCTGGGTTCGATACTTAGTACCACATGCCATGCTTACCCTGGAACCCTAGGCATGCTGTGCTGACCACCAAAGTTGGGCATGGTGGTACACGCCTATAATTCCAGCATGGGGGAGGCTAGACAAGAAGATCACTATGAGTCTAAGCTGTGTAGTGGGATCCTTACCAGATAAATAAATAAATAAATAAATAAATTTAAAATCGTTTTTAAAAAATCAAGAATAATGAAGATCTTGTCCTGGAGAAAATTTTAGATAGTAAGAAAGAAAAAGAGAAAGTTCCAGGGTAAAATACATGGAGAGAAAAGTTAAAAGCTAGAGGAACAAAGAAGGAAATTTTTGAGAAGTGTCACTTGGATCCTCTGTGACATTCTTTGAGAGATATTAATAAAAGACTTAAATTGCCTTAAATGTTTCTGATTGCACTATGCAGGTCCCTGAATGTGACATCATGCTGACAGTGGACCACACGTGGCCTTGGTTTTATGTGGGTTCCATGAGCACATATATATTTTTTCTATACTCTATTTAACATGCTCCTAAGAAGTATGGACACAGTGCTTTGAGAATATAAGGCTGAGAGGATGCCAACAGATACAAGAAGCTTTTCCAGAGGGAGTAATATCTGAGCTGGAGCCACGAGGATATGCTTACCTCCCGAGCACGAACTACAAGAGCATTTCTAGGGAAATAAATCATATCCACAACAATGCAGGACATGGTAAAGGGAGGAAAATCTTCTGAAGTGAAGAAAGAAAAACAAAAAAACTCAAAAAGGTAGACAGAAGCCACCTGGCAGAGTCTCCAAGTACTCCTAGAGTAGCTCGCCCTCATAAGGTAGTGCCAGAGAACTGCTTCTCAGGATGGCAGTGATATCCACGGGTTCACATTCACCCCACTCTCTTCCCAGAGAGGCCACAGGCCCCCAACTCACTGCCCTCTTCTCAGTCCCATTCCCAAGAAAGTGACCAGGAGAGGGCCAGTGAGACAGCTCAGAGGTCTAAAGCGCCTGCTTAGGCAAGCCTAGGCTAGTGCACAGGGACCTAGGTTCAATCCCCAACACAAGCTGTACCAGCCCTGGCCCCAGGACAGACTGAGGCAGTCACAAAAAAGAAAGAAAAGAAAAGAAAGTGACCAGGAGAAATGCAAGCAGACTAGAGCTGACTCTAGAGGTTAAAAAGGCACTTTCAAAAAAAGTTCCCTGTTCCATTGAAGGAAAAGACACTTGGGAAAGCAAAGAAGCCATTTGTCATCATCTGAATTCGTGTTCAGGGAAAGCATTTGTTTCCAATGAGTGTCTTTCACAAGCTTGTTTAAATGGAAATGGACTTGAATTCAGCAGCAGTGCAGTCTTGGTAGCAATACAATGCTTGATTTTATGGTTTGCAATTAGTGACAAGTGAGGAAAATATCCAAATCACTCCACATCACACGGGGTGTGTATTATCCAAGTAGTTAGCTCTGATGAGAAAGTGGGGGCTGGGAGAACACAGCCAGGAGGAACTTGAAGCCCTGGAGAGGATACTGAAGCACGCAGTCTTCAAACTCTTAACAGCAGAGACAATCCTTAAGGAAGTCAGGAGGTCCAGCTGCCTGCTGGGATGCAGAGAATATCCATGCTGGGAATTCTCTCAAGGACAGGACAAGTTGGGAACCAAGAGAATACTGGCAGCCACCATGCAGCATACAGGAGCAATGCTCTGTGTTTCATACAAAGGCTCGGGATTCTCCGTTCACCAGGTAGGGGTGTAAAAGGAGCAGGGGCCACCTCTCAGGATTACTTTGGGTAGTGCTGTACTACCCTGAAGGACACTTTTCAGCACATGTGGCCTCTCATACTGGAAGAGTAGCGC
>PVKN010004802.1:0-32545 GCA_004027915.1 Capromys pilorides
TTTTTGAGACCCGGTCTCGCTATGCAGTTCAGGCTGGCCTTGAGTTCACTTTTGTAGCCCAGGCTGGTCTTGAATTTGCACCTATCCTCCTGCCTCAGCCTCCCAAGTGCTGGGATTACAGGTGTGCACCACCACATCCGGCTTCTGTCTTATTTACTCTTAAGTTCAGCAAGAGTAGTCTTGGTAAAAAAAATTTTTGTCTCAGTAAATTTTAAGACAGTTAAGTCTCTCTTTGACTTACATTTGTTTTTATATAGATCCTGGAAATAATTATGGATATGAGTTTGCTATTAATGGTGAAGTACAGTTGTTTATAGTTGTTGTCTGTTTTGGGCACTGTAGTAATATTTATAATCCCTTTCACAGGATTTGAGGATTTTTGTAGGATTTTATTTAATTTTTTTTTTTTTTTAAATTTTATTTATTTATTTATTTGTTTGCTTGTTGTGTTTGTTTGTTTCTTTATTCATTCATTTTGTGGCTGGCTCAGCCTGCCCTGGTGGTGGCGCTGGCGCAGCATGTGGTGCCGGGGATCGAACTGCAGTCCCCGTAGTTGCCTGAGCCCTCCTAAGCAGGCGCTTTAGACCACTGAACCATCTCGCCGGCCCCTTTTGTAGGATTTTAATGTCACAAATGTATATATACATTACCATGAGATTGTTACTTTTTAATGTTTAAAGAAAACTTTATTCTAAGAACAAAAGCTTTGGAATCTTTAACACATGGATTTTTTTTTTTTTTTTTTTTCCTTTTCTTTTCTTGTCTTTTTGAGACAGGTTCTCACTGTAGTGTAGTTAAGGCTGGCCTTGAACTTACTTTGTGGCCAAGCTGGTCTTGAACTCACAGTTCTCTTGTTTTATTAGCCTTCAGAGTGCTGGGATTACAGGCATGTGCCACCATGTTGCGTTTCAGACATGAATTTCAACATAGGTCCTTTTTTTTTTTTTGCGGTACTGGAGATTGAACTCAGGACCCTGCACTTGCTGTGCAAAGGCTTATTCTGTTGAGCTATCTTCCTGGCCCTGACATATGTCCTTTTCTTGTCTCCCCAGAGCCCCAGATTTTTCTTTTGTGAGGTGGGGAAATTTATTTTAAAGGTTTGCTGTCTAGATTATATATGTGAACATTGTTTGGACATAAGTTGCATATAGATAACACAAAGAAAGGTAGCTGTGTTACTCATATTGGACTGTCAACTTGTTTCAACACTTTCCTTTCATGTTGTGTTTTTTAAAATCTTCTGTAGTAAAAAAGCACGTTTAGATTGGAATACTGATGCTGCCTCTTTGATTGGAGAAGAACTTCAAGTAGATTTCCTGGATCATGTTCCCCTCACAACACACAACTTTGTAAGTTGCAGATGTCTTCTTGTTTCATGGCATGTTGAGTACCTTGTTTTATATTATAGGAACTTCTGATAGGTAAGATAATGAAGATGTAGATTATTAAATTATTTAAAGCTCTAGTTGTGCTGTTGCTTATATTCCACTAGCTGGAAATGCACTTAATTTTTGGTTATGAATTATATAGACTTTGGAAACATGACTCTTCATTTGTGTAAACTTTTGGACACCACAGGGAAAATGAACTATCCTGGGTTATCTTTACTTAGCACAGCTTAACTCTGTTCTTGTTACAGGCTCGGAAGACTTTCCTGAAGCTTGCCTTCTGTGATATCTGTCAGAAGTTCCTGCTAAATGGGTTTCGATGTCAGACTTGTGGCTACAAATTTCATGAGCACTGTAGCACCAAAGTCCCTACTATGTGTGTGGACTGGAGTAACATCAGACAGCTCTTGTAAGAGACCCCCACATGAGGGGTGGGAATGTAAATGCCTATAAGACCTAGAAACCACCTACATTAGCAGTGTGATAGTTTTGAAAGTAGCTATGTTGGTGTGCTATAATAAGCTATCATCTGTCAAGTCAATGTTGGTATACTGTGACACAGGAGGAATGAGCAAAGAGGTGTGAAAGTGGAAAGGTTTTGCGCCTTTTCTTCTGCTGGTGCCATCTACCAGGCAGGCAGTAGACTCTGTTCTGTGTTTTGTTGAATGTGCTGAATGGACCTTACGATATTCAGAAGGAGGATCTGGGCTGAGCATGGAGGTACATGCCTATAATCCGAGCATTCTGGGAGGCTGAGGCAGGAGGGTGACTAGTTGGAGCATAGCTTGGACGACCAAGTGACTTAGCAAGGCTCTGTTTCAAATAATTTTTAAAAGGGCCAAGGGTATAGTTTCATGGGAAGGTGTCCTTGATTTTTCAGTCCTTAGGCAACACAGGTGTGCACATGTGTAAAGATGTGCACACACTCTTGCACACTATAATTAATGCTGTTTTCTTTATCTCAAACTAGAGAAGATGTCATTTGGGCCTAAACAGGTTTGAGGATAAAATTTTAAAAGATGCATACTTTTACCAGAGGCCATACCAGGTGCCAAACTATCTCACACAGACAAAATAGTTGATTTTATTAAATAATGGAAAATTTACAGTTAAAGTACATGTTTCAAAATGCCTTTTAAAAACTTACTGTGAAATGCCAAATTTCATCGTTTACCAAGAGTACCACAGAAGCCAAGGGAACATTGCCTAGGTCCGCAACGGGAACATCCTTTTCACTTGCATGGTAGTTGGTGTTGACTGAGCCTGAGTAGCGCAGAGGCTACAAGCTTGGAGTCCAGTGGTCACTCTGCCATGCTAGTTTTGTTCCTACCTGTGACATAACCAAACCTTAGTTAACATACCTAAAAACTAGGGCCTTAGCCTTCCTTATAGTGTTCTGAAACAGCATGTGACAGCTCTCAGTTCCCCACTGTGGAAGGACAGAGCCCAGATAATTGTCACTTCACTTTTCCTTTTATTTAAGCCTTTAGGTGTTAAGTTCACCTTTTCTTCATACTTGGCTTTCCCTGTGTTTACAGAAAAGCTTTCTGTTCCATACATAGGTTGTAAAATGCCCTGCTGTCACTTTAAAATATATCCTTTTGTTATAATGAGCTGTCACACCATGTGTCCTAGAGATCTTGCTGGGGCCTATGTGTTTGCTGGCAAATAGTTTCCTGTTGCTCACATCTCTTATGTGGTTGACCCTGGCACCAAGCTGAGCAGTGGGCAATCCTCTTCCTCCAGGTGGCCAGAGTGATGGGGAAAATGTTGTTTATGGCTGGCAGTGGGCAGGGCAGTTGGGCCTCTCTGAAGTTCCTGCACATCTGTAAACCAGTCTTTCTCTGATTTCTCTTAGATTGTTTCCAAATTCCACTATTGGTGACAGTGGTGTCCCAGCACTACCTTCTTTGACAATGCGTCGGATGCGAGAGTCTGTTTCCCGGATGCCTGTTAGGTAACTTGTGACTCTGAACCTTTCTTGTGCAAAGTTGTTTTGGGCAGAGTACTGGGGTCAGAAGGCCAGGGCTGCTTACATTCTCTCTTCTGTCCTGTGCTGTTTCTTGCATCACAGCCAGATATGGAAATGTCTCTTTGTGGCCCTGTAGCTCTTATATTGGGAAAGTGACTTGGACTTAACATGTCTTCTGTTATTGTAATACATTTAACAGATAACAGTTTGAGTTTACATTTTGCTTAGTGTTACACATGAATTTAGAACCTAAAATGAGTGCTTCTAAGGATTTTGTATTGTTAAAAAAGAACCTAATTAGATCTTCAGTATAGATACCTTTTTAAAAATGCCTGAGTTTCCATATAACTTACATTTAACAGATCAGTTTGAGTTCATATCTTGTGCAGAGTTACATATGAATTGGAAACTAAATGATGTCTGCATCTTAGAAATACGTCTTCAGTGTGTATGTCACCAGGTATCATTTAATAGCTGTTGTAAGACTACTGGAGAAATTGTTAAAGACAGCATTATCGTAGAATAAAGAATTTGTTGGTTGCGGTGGTGATATAATCCCTGCGCTTGGGAGACTGAAGCAAGAGAATTGCTATTGAGTTCGAGGCCAACCTGAACTACACAGTGAGACCTGGTCTCAAAACAAAAGCCACAAGAAATTTGTATTGAAATAATATATTTGTGTATGGCTTTAATTTTTTGATAATTTGCAAAGCATACTAGACCAGAATACTGTTCTTGCCTCTGAAGATTAGAAGAAACTAGCTAGTTTGTTCTTTCTTTCTTTCTTTCTTTCTTTCTTTCTTTCTTTCTTTCTTTCTTTCTTTCTTTCTTTCTTCTTTCCTTTCCTTTCCTTTCCTTTCCTTTCCTTCCTTTTTTTCTTCCTTTCCTTTCCTTTCTGCCCTCCCTCCCTTTCTAATGTATTCAGTTGTTGCAGGGTCTCACTGTGCAGCTTGGACTCATGGTGATCCTTTTGCCCTCAGCTTCCCCAGTGCTGGGATTACAATAGGCATGTGCCACCATGCCCTTGGACTTTGGCTAGGCTCATCCCATCCTTGGGGTGGGGCTGGTGCGGCATTGCTGGGCATCAGAACCTTGGTCCCTGTACTTGCCTAAGCTTGCCTGAGCAGGTGCTTTAGTCCAATGAGCAATCTCACCAGCCCGAACCTAGGTTTATGAAGGCTACATCTGAAATTAGTTGGGAAGGTTGACTTTCCAAGGTGGTAGAACAATGTGTGTTGTAAAAATTAGCTTCTTATTGTTTGAATTCATATGTGTTACCTGAATCTGAACATAGGTTAAATTAATCTTTAAAGCAGGTAATAAAAATGTTCTACTTGGTCTTTTGGTACTGGGGCTGAAAGTCAGAGCCTCATACATGTAGGCAGGTGCTTACTACTGAGCTTTACCTCAGCTGCACTGTTGTGTCTTGCTTGCCAATGCTGGGAATTGAACCCTAGCAACCAAACACTACCACTGAGCCCCAGATGTGTTACCAGATTGGTTGTTAGAGGGATGGTTGTCGTATTGATTGAAAGAAGCTAGTGATTTATTCACAGCGAGGTATTTGAGATCTAGAACTGAGTTGACCATAATTTTTGTGCATTAGTTTAGGGGAGAGTTTGTGTGGTGGGTGAATGGTGGCCTTTTTGCAGAGGCATTCAGCAGGTCTAACCATCTCCAGATCTTCTTTAACACTCTCTGATTTGGTCTCTAAGTGAAATGGGGCAGGTTTCAGCTAGGCTAGCAGGTGATATTTGCCAAAGTCTATTCTTTCATGGAGATGCTGTAAAAATTCCATGTATTGTGTGGAGCTGACTTATTGGAAAGAAAACATGTAATATATTACTTTCATATGAATTATGAGCTCATACATTAGTATTTTTTTTTAAATTTTTATTTTTTATTTTATTTATTTGTTTGTTTCTTTACTTATTTTATGGCTGGCTCATCCTGCCCTGGTGGTGGGGCTGGCGCAGCATGTGGTGCCGGGAATTGAACCGCAGTCCCTGCAGTTGCCTGAGTTTTCCTAAGCAGGCGCTTTAGACCACTGAACCATCTCGCCGGCCCACATACATTAGTATTTTTATCTTCAAAAATTGCTTTCCTGGCATGCACAAAGCCCTGAGTTTGATTTTAGCACTGCAAAAACATTTTACATGCAGAAGCACCTATACAGAAGAGAATTTTTTAAAATGATGAAAGAATGACAATGTTTATAGCTCATATTTGTCCCCATATATTTTAGTGAAGTGCAGGCAGCTGAAAGACTGCCAGTGGGTTGGCTTGAGTGCCAGTCATAGAATCTTCCTTTTTTTTAAACCCCTCTTGTCCAGTTCCCAGCACAGGTATTCCACACCACATGCCTTCACCTTCAACTCCTCCAGCCCCACCTCTGAAGGTTCTCTCTCCCAAAGACAGAGGTCGACATCCACGCCTAACGTCCACATGGTCAGCACAACACTGCCTGTGGACAGCAGGATGATTGAGGTAAGGGGTCCCAGGGTGGCACTGGTGTCAGTGCATAGCTGGGGCTGATGGTTGGGCCCGGTTTTGGATTTCAAATGTTAGACCGTTTTCTCAGGCCCTTTGACTTAACATATTTTAATTTTTGTTCAGAATATCTAGAGATTGGCAGAATAATCAAGTTAATATATTATTCAGTAGAGAATTAAAACTTCCTAAAAAAAGTCTTCACAGTTGAACCCATTCTCTCATGTCAGATTGGAATGAAGAATAATTTCATTCTGATGTGGGGAAGAAAATATTGATGTATAAATTCTTCAGGAAAATTTTAAATCACCTCATTTAGAAATGAAAGGGTGATGTCCTTGGAGTTAAATAAGCACTTACAGAAGTGCCCAAAGCTAGAATTTTCAAACTGAATTTTTCTTTTCTTGGCTTTTTTTGGTATGTTCTGTTTGTTTTCTACTTCATCTTTAATAATAACTGAATATATTTAAACTACTTCCTTTGTTCTTTATTCTTCTTTATTTCTCATTGCTTTGGACTAGAGTAACAGCCTGAATACTTCTCCCAGGGCGTGGTCCAGAGGATTTTGTGTGAGGGGAAGAGTAGGTATTTCTTCTTCATGCCTTTATTTCCTTGTCATTAACAGGATTGCTAAGACTGTCATGACTTATGTGGCACCCAAATGTCAGCATTCTGTCCCTACGCTAAAGCCCAGGAGTGTGGTCACTGTATCTGTTCTGCACCATGAATTATTCCTTAGAAATACTCAGGGACTTCTGCTATCTGGGGCAAGGATTGTCTAGCTGAGCCTTCGATCACAGTGTCACATTTTCCCTGCCACCGTGAGGGGCTATGTATAAGCTGTGCACTTGATTACTGATCTATCTCTGTAATCCCAGTAATAATGCAGTAATACGCCAACTGTTTTCTTCTGTTATATGATTTGCTTCTACATAAGCATTCTTAATACCTGGAGCATTAAAAGTGAAAATTCTTCAATTTCAATTATATAGTAACAGTTATGCTTACTTTTAAAAATCACATATGGTTTACCCTTTTTCTTTGGATAGTACTGGAGTTTGAACTCAGTGATGCTGTACTGCTGAGGTACACCTCAGTGCTTTTTATATTTTGAGACAGGATCTTGCTAAATTGCCAGGCTCTTCTTAAATTTGTAGTCCTTTCTTAGCCTCCTCAATAGCTAGGATTTCAAACCTGTGCCACCACACCGAGAAATAGCATTTTTAACTTGACATTGCTTTATTAAAAGCATTTATAATTCTTCTAAACTAAGAGGTAGATTCCAGAACCATAGAAAAATTCCTTCTAGGATAAACCTTCCAAATGTAGTTATGGTGTGGTAAAATAAGAGCTACTTAATGAATTTAGATAAGAAAGTTATTGTGACATTAAGGGACAGAATCTTTGTATACTTGGGACTATAATTCTGGTTAATACAAATGTTTTTCTAGGCTTACTAAAAACAGTGGACTAGATAGCTGTCACTGGTAAATATTCTGTTGAAATTCAGGTTATTGCTGGCAGTTACCCTGCCACACCTAAAACCCTAGAGATCCCTACACCTCTTGCATTCCCTTGCAGGTGAGGAGAATGCTGAGCTGGCCAGGGCTGGGAAGCAGAACCAGGCTTCACAGTTAAGCATTGAGTATGCCAGGCAGGTGGGGAGGGGTACAGGTAGTTTATGGTGGTTTTCTCTTGTGAAGATGTCATGGATTAGGTCATAGTAGCTCCAACAATTGTGCGAGTCAAGTATTTCATCTACACTGACATTATACAAAGCAAGCCACACAGGATTTCTCAGAAAGATGACCCTTTTGAGGGTAAGAGGGCATGTGATTTTATTTATTTATTTTTTTTGTGAATTCCGTGTTAGGGAAGGATCTAGGTTTAAACTGTTCTCTGACCAGTTCCTAATGAGTCTCTATAGTGACCTAATGTCACATTGACCTGCAGTGTGAAGCGGCACACAGTGACCATTAGTGTTGTGGGCTGAGGCTGATCCAATGCTTGATGCTATCTAGTTGTCTCTGGAACCCTGGCCACAGCTCTTGGCCTATTCATGTGTTTTCTTGTGTGTAAAATAAAGTTCTGGACCAGAGTACACATGATGTCATATTTTCCATGATTCCAGTCTTGGATGAAGCATCATGGTTCACACCCTTGGCTTCCAGTTAGATTCCCTTAAGTTCCACTCTTAGTGCAGGAAGAGGGAGCTTGGCATGAATGTCACTGCCTCCCTTCTTGAGACTCACGAGCCTAGGAAGGGGCTCACTCACAGTGATGTGTCAGCCTTTCTAGGAAGGGACCTTTTGTGTGCATTGTTTCTTCTCTGAAAAGGAATGTGATTTCTGTTGGACATAAAAGATTAGTGTTAAGCCTCTTAATGGTTAAAAACCAATTTTGGAAAAAAATGGCCTCCAGCATTTGATGAGTTTAATCAATGAAATTGATTAGTTTATAGAATTAGACCTTCTGTGTGCTAGAAGTTTTATAGTCCACTTGACTCCTACACATGCCATCTACTTTCCTTCTAGCCCACAGATTAACCAGTTCTTCTTTTCTGTTTCAGGATGCAATGCGAAGTCACAGCGAATCAGGTACTTTTCTGTAGTCATTTAGCAAACAGTAATGGACTTTTCTCTCTATGCTGTGTATCTTCTGTGGGCTTATGCATGTGTGAACTCTGTTTATCTTGTCCGTTAAGCCTCCCCATCAGCCTTGTCCAGCAGCCCCAACAACCTGAGCCCTACAGGTTGGTCACAGCCCAAAACCCCTGTGCCGGCACAGAGAGAGCGAGCTCCAGGACCTGGCACACAGGAGAAGAACAAAATTGTGAGTGTGGCCCACCGGCCTTCCTGCCATAGAGTGTTCTTAACTTATTCTGGGATGGGACTTTAGTAAATGGATGAGATTTAATGGATGCGATTATAAATCTTAGTACCATCTTTGGCATGCTTGCTTAAGAAAGTTGTCAGTGTGTTCCACACTAAAATGGCATTTTCTAGAAGACAAAAATGAAGGTATGGTGTTTGTCTGTAAAGATGTGGGATAGATGGGGTTGCACTGACTTTTGGATAGATGCCCTGGCTGTCAATAGACCATTGCCTCCGCTGTACCTTATTAACAGTCTCCCCTTATTCCAGAGGCCTCGAGGACAGAGAGATTCAAGTTATTACTGGGAAATAGAAGCCAGTGAAGTGATGCTTTCCACTCGAATTGGGTCAGGCTCCTTTGGAACTGTCTACAAGGGCAAGTGGCATGGTAAGTGTAGGTCTTCTTGGGCTGCAGGCTCAGGGCAGGATAGGTGCAGGCTAGAGAGGCCTTGCAGCAGGCTTCTTCCATGGTCACCAGGCCACCTTTGAGGATGGACCTTGATGGTATTTGTGTGAAATGTCACAGAGTTCTTTGTAGGTTAAGGTTCTTCACTTAGGATGAAAAGGTTCTTCAGACAGTTGTAAACTGGTAAACAAGAATTGAGTTTTAGTCAAATGCTGGAAAACAAATGCCATCCTCTTATGGGACCTGCTGGGCAGCACCTGCTGTAGGTGGTGGGAGCATGAATTCTAGAAACTGAGAACTGGGAAGGTCTTTGCTGAGCATAGTGTACAGGAAGAAAGGTCTGGAGAATGGGCTCATCTGCCCCTGGTGAGATGCCTGGCCCTTTGGAGGGAGCTGCTCCTGCTGGGCTCTGTTGTCAGCTGTGGCCATCTGACAGGCAGAAATGTACAGACTCATTTTTCAGGATATGAGCACTGCTTCAGTTGAGATGCATTGTCACTTAGAAGGAAGGTGCTGTCTTAATTTTTGTATAGCTTTTATGTTTTGGCAGTGTTCACTGTTCGGCAGCATACTTCCTATTTTTGTGTCAGAATTTTAGTAGCTCTGGCTTTAGAATGTTAGCAAATATAGGCAGTATTTCTTGGAAATGTTCCATGTTTCCAAAAAGTCAACTCTTGTAAAGTCAGATTATAGTCCAGTAAAATCCTAAATCCTAAATAGGTGCCTGTATTTTTATTTTGGATGACATAACAACAGTCTTTATAGATAAATGGGCAAAGTGAAGGGAAGTTTAAGAGCCTCATAGGAAGGAAGCACTAAAATTGACAATGCAGAAAACAGAAACCCCTTTGTCCTGACTGGACATGGCTTGTGGCCGTTATAGCCAATCATCTGAGAAATCTTGGCCTAAACAGCACAGGACTAAATGTTAGTAATCTTTTTTTTTCTTTTGAAACTCATGTCTAACTTCTGCCCAGAGAAGTGATACAATTGCAGAGTATTTGAGACATCCCACGCATGCCAGGGGCCTCAGGAAGGGTGCAGGTATACAGCAGAGCTTGTAGCTGCATCACAAGTCGTTAGGAGCTGGAGCAGGGGAGCATGGGCATTGTATCTGGTGTTTCCATTAGGAGGGGATGGTCATTTTCAAAGGCTTTAGTTCAAAGCTAACAGAAGCAATTCAGATTGTGCCCAGTTTTGATTTTCCTTTGGCCAAGCACTGTTTTTGCATGTGTGTGTGTGTGTGTGTGTGTGTGTGTGTGTGTGTGTGGTGTGCGCGCGCGCGTGTGCGTGCGTGTGCGCGCCAGAATCACGTCTTGTGCTTGCCAGTCAGGCACCGTACTGTTGAGCTATTTCCCTAGCCCTAGTCGAGCACTTATTTGGGGCATCATAGTTTTTCAAGGCCTTCGTTACCAGTACTGATTGTAGGCTTGTTTCCTGCCTACCTTGTGAGCTTTTACCCTTGGCAGTAGAGGTATTATAAGCCCAAAGAGCAAGGAACAGTATGAATGAGGAAGAATATGGTGCCAAAGAAGTAGACATTCCTAGGTTAAGGGTTTTTGTGCTTTCATGTGCATGTGTCTTAACTTTTGTTTACAGAATAATCTATTCAATGTCTTAAAAATCTTAAGATTTTCAGTTAAAAAATGTTTGAACTCAGTTCAGAAGCTATTCAAGGAAGTGATGAGAGTTCAGAAGAGTGGAGACAGAAGTTCAGCTCGAGAGGGGTAGCTCCTGTCACTGTGGAGGAGGCCTCCATGGCCAACTTTCAGCCCTTGGGAGCATCAGCTATGCTCACTGACAGTGGCAGGCTGTGTAGTCAGTGAGAGAAAGATTACTGAGCATCCTTCTGTTGTAGAAAGCCAGTGTGATTAAAAGGGCCGTCAGCCTCTCTGGGCAGAGCAGGAGAAAAGGTGTATAAAAGTCAAAACCGTACACCTGTTATCACAAGGGCTATGGAGAGAAGATTGCAAGTTCAAATGCAGCTTGGGCAACTTTGGCTTTGTCTCAAAATGTATAGATGCATAGGCCTTGGAATGTTGTAGTGAACACTTGCCTATCATGTGTAAAAGTCTTGGATTCAACTTCCAGTACTGGTTTAAAAGAAAACGTTAAAAAACTAGCTCTTCCTTGTATGGTGATTGACAAAGGAGGTATAAATATCTGACTTAAAAAGTATAACTGCAAGGGTATTGTAACCTGTTTGTACAGTAGTCCTCCACTAGAGGGTGCTTCAGTCCTGATGGGCCTGTCTCATGTTGGAAATACTGAAGGTAGATCATGTAGCAATTGTCCCTTACCTGCTGCTTATCTCACTCAGCCCTGGGGTGCAGGGGGCATCTGGCAGTTTCCCTTGTGAATCACAAGAGGACTATAGAAATCGCATGAATTCCCAACACCCAGGTTCAGAATTCTGTGCTGGTTCCTATGGAATGTTTTGCTTTCATACTTGTGTAAGGTAGAAAAAGCCCAAGTCAGACCATCTGTAGCACATTTGCTTCTGACTTCACTCTGAAGAAAAGATGAAAATGTCTGGCTTGCTGACTCCCCTGTGAGCACTCTTCATAAACACCACAATTCTCACCCCTTACACAGTGCTTTCTTGGGTTCATAAGCACATGCCTTCCATTGGTAAGGCATGCCAATTATGGGAGCTGGCATGATTCTAGAAGGAAAGTGTGTCACCCTGTTGTCTGTCTTTCTTGAGAGTGAGCTTAGAAGGCCAGAGGAGTGAGTAGCCAGCAGCCTGTCAGCAGATACCCAGGAGTGGATGTCCATAGGAAGACTCAGGAACCCAGGCAGGTGGAGGCCAACTTTACTTTAGCCTCAGATTCTGAGGCCTATACTTGAGAAACTGTCCTAGTGTTCCCTACCGAGCTCCTGCAGATAGCCATTCTTAACCCACCTTCCACCTATAGTTTCATCTTAGAATTCATTCACTTCTTAAAATATTTTAGGGGAGTTGTTTGTACAGCCATCTTTTGACCATGAGGCAGTAAGCAAAAGGACAGAAACTACATTAAGGAAGGTAGAACAGAGGGACAGAAAGACATGAATGCCTGAGAGCAGCGGGAGCCTCACATCCTCTGAGGCTGCCTACTGTACTCTAGACTTTTTCCCCCCATTTTGCGGAATTGGGGATTGAACTCAGGACCTTATACTTGCCAGGCAGGCACTTGTGCCCCTGAGCTATCTCCCTGGCCCCTTACTCTAGACTTCTTGTTACATAAGAACCATGAAAACATTCTGATAATCCTTGTTGAGTTGGGTTTGATGTACCACAAAGTTGAATAGATTTCTAACCCCTTCATCCCAGAATAACTACCGCTAAAAACAAAGCCAAACAATGCCGCCTGGAATGGACTTGTTTGTAGCCACTCAGGGTTCCCTGACAGGAAGGCAGGTAGAGTTGGGCCTAGCAGCCATGTGTCTTTGACCTGGAGCCATAGGAATATCAATCCTCGATGTTCAACACTTGGCGCCTCCCCTCCTCCCATCCTTTTTCCCATCCTTTAGAAAAGGATGGAAGTGTAGTGGGGAGGAGTCACTGCTCACCCTTTAGTGGATGGCTTTCATACTGGACCCCACTGTAGGAGTGAGACAGTGAAAACCAGCCTCATGTAGTACTGAGGCCTGGGCATGCTTTTTACTGGGCAGAGTACAGCCTCACTGACTGGTACAGTGAGGAATAGCTTATCAGAGAAACAGTGGGCAAAACCCTGAAAGAGTCTTTACCATGGCCTACTGCCCCTACTACTGGGTATCAGTGACAATCTCTATTCTCCAGGCATGCAGCCTCTCAGGCCCCCTGCAGTGGTCCCAGCCAGAGAGCCTGGCAAGGCTTCCGTGAGCCACACATATGGGTCACACTGACCAGTGTGCTTTGCTTAGGCCTCCCTTAAAATTTTTAATGACTCATAAATAATTCTACATATTAATGACATACCATGTAATGTTTTGATATATGCATATACTGTGTGATGCATATATCACACAGATTCTGACATAACTGTCCAATGTTTGTCATTCTTTTCTTGGAGAATTGCATATTCTTTTCTTGAAGCTTTTACACTTGATGTTAGCCAAAAGGCCAAGAAGTGATCTTGTAGCTTTTAAAATATATATTATTGTCATCTCTGATCACCCTAATGCATAATCACTCCCAGAACTTCAAGTTCCTCTCTGTGGCCAAGGGACCATTCATTGATCATCCTTCCCCAGCCCTGGAACCCCATTGTGCTCTCAGCTTGTACCCATTCCTTTTGTGTATGTATGTGTGTGACCAGCTCAGACCACCCTGGCGGTGGGGCTGGGGCTGGGGCTGGTGTGGCATGGCATGAGGTAACAGGGATGGAACCGTGGTCCCTGTGCATTTACCTAAACAGGAGCTTTAGACCACTGAACTATCTCCCTGGCCTCTACCCATTTTTTTTCTTTTTTTTTTTTTTTTGCGGGACCAGAGTTCGAACTCACAACCTTGCACTTGCCAGGCAGGCACTTGTGCCATGGAGCTATCTCCCCAGCCCCTGCCCATTTATTTTTAATTGTGCTTTCTAAACACCATCCTTCTGAGGCTAGGAAATGAAACCGACAAAGAAGCACTTCTCTTACGGAGTTTGCACTCTTGTATGGCTAGTGCACACGGAAAGACAGGCATGTTATGCAGGCACTGAGGAAGAGGTGGGAATGTGGGCAGAAGGGTGAAGAAAAGCTCTGCCAACAGAGTTGTGGGGGCATGTTGGCTATGCAAAGTGGCCCTTACTGGGCTGTGTGGAGAACCCAGTACTTTAGGTTGGCCTTGAACTCACTGTGTAGTCCAGGCTGACTTCTAACTTGTGATCTTCCTGCTTCAGCCTCCCCATTGCTGTAATTAGATGTGCCACCATGCCAAACTTGAGAAGCTTCTTAAAGGAAGGCTCCTAGGAGCAGAGCCTAGAGAGGTAGGATGTAACTTGGGTGAAATGGGGCTCAGGTGGTCCTAGACCCTGCCACAAGGTCTGGTTACCTCTGTCTGGAAAGAGGGGAAAGAATATTTACACCGGTAGAAAGACATTCTTTCTGTTGAGTTGAAACCCTTTCTCTGTAAGGATTTCTCTGTTTATCCATCCCAGCAGACTTGAGTTCCTCTAATGGCTGTGTGGGTTACTTACACATAAGTCAGACAAAAGCTGCCTTGAAGAATTATAGCTCTACGGTTTTCTTGCTCTGCATAGTAAGAAACTGTGCAGTATGTCACCTTGTTTAAGGCTTTTTTTGTTGTCTGTTTGAGAAAGAGTCTCTATGCAGTTCAGCCTGGCCTTGAGCTCACTTTGTAGGCCAAGCTGATCTTGAACTCATACACTGGTCCTCCTGCCTCAGTCTATTGTGTACTAGGGTTACGGGCATGCACTACAATACCTGACTACCCTTTTTAATGTTGAGCTGGCTGGCAGGGCCATGTATGTGCACCTGTGTTCCTTGTGGAAGCTGTGCTGTGCTCTTCACAGAACCTAAGCCACCAGCCATCTCCCTGGCCCTGCTGCTTGCCTGACTGCCACACAGGCTGGTACCCTTTCAGGGTTCCTGCATATATCTCCTCTTGCCATTCTCACTGTCAGTCCCTGCCTCTGACCTGGGCTGCTGGAAGGTGCTTGCCCAACCCTCTGTCCTATGCCAGTCCTAGGCTAGATCCTGCCCCCTGGGAGGCGTCTATCCTTGCCCTGCTATATCTGCTTTTCCCCTGAACCAGCTTTGCCTTGTATCCCATTCCCCCAGAAGCTCTTTGCCGTCCTCTGATAGGGTTCCCTGCCCTGTATCTTGTCAGAGGGAACAGCCCTATGCCCCACCTTGACCTGCTTTCCTAGACAGATATGACAGCATAGTATGTGACCCCTGTACAGGGTGGATAGAGGCACACGGGCGTTTGAGAGGTTTTGGAGGGTGCTTTAGAGCAGGATGAATCGTACATCTTATCTGTGGCCCATTTGAGCCACACTGGGCAGTGGATATAACTTGTATAGGATTAAAAAAGATAATAACTTATATAGGATAGTTCGTGTATATGCATCACAAAGCTTCCATTATTTTAAAAGATTTATATAACATTTAAAATCAGGAGGGCAGGTGGCATGTGGGCCACAGGCTGGCAGTGCCATCTGTCCATGGTGGGTGTGCCTGTGTGCTCCAAGCAGCAATTCTGCCCTCTGGCCCCCGGTACTTAACTGCTGATGGCATCATGGGAAGGCCTGGGCTTTGTAAATCACTTGTTGTGAGAGTACCTGTAGGGTCCCAATGAGGAAGGGAGTGTCGTGCCATGGTAACCACCACTGTAACCACATTGGTAGTAGATCTGGTACATAAAGGAGAGTACATAAAAGCAAGCTGATTTTGAGTCATGTTGGCACCTGGTGGCTGTGTTGCAGGCACAGGTGTGCAGTGTAGGCCTGGGGGACTGGGGGCTCACCATGGCCAGCTGCATGGCCGAGGGCAAGTGTCACTCGCCTGTAGAAACAGGCTAATAGTACTTGTAGTACAGCACAACCAGGAGGGGAGAATGTACAGGGGTAGGCACAGGAGCTGTTTTATTCTTAGAAATTTGTTTTTTTTTCTTTTTTGAGATAGGGTCTCGCTATGCAGTTCAGGTTGGCCTTGAGTTCAGTTTTGTAGCCCAGGCTGGTCTCAAACTTGCACCCATCCTCTTGCCTCAGCCTCGCAAGTGCTGGGATTACAGGCGTGTACCACTACACCTGGCTAGAATGCTTTTTAATAGAGTAGAAGGTAGGGCAGCTTATTTCAGCACATGTGTCTGATTTGTTTTTGTTTTTATAAGAGACCTCTCTGCTTGGGCCACAGGAGCCACTGCTATATGCATTGTCTCTTGTGGTACTGCCAGGGTATAAGCCATATGTGATTGTTGAAGCCAAGCCTGCCACAGGTCTCAGGTGGGTAAGGATGGCAAAGAAACTATCGCCCTTTTGGGCACTTGATTTAGAAATTGGCAGGCCTGTTTCATCTTTCTAAGGATAGACTGAAGAAGTGATGCCCTGCATCTTCCTGAACACCAGAGTACGTGGAGATACCTCGTAGCCTGTTGGGCTGAATGTGCTGACTGTGGTCTTCTTCACAGGAGATGTGGCAGTGAAGATCCTGAAAGTGGTAGACCCAACCCCAGAGCAGTTCCAGGCTTTTAGGAATGAGGTGGCAGTGCTGCGGTGAGTACTGCCCTTGAGGTGGCTGTGTTCAGAGAGGGTTTTTTCACATTGGAGATAGACATGCTCTTGTCACATGGACCCTATCTACACACACTGCACTCGTGCCTAGTTCTGTCTCTAGGTTTTTGTTTGATGTTGGGAGAAGTAGATCCCATTTTTACTTTAACACGAATATTTTATAGCCAAGGTACTTTACCCTGGGCTTCAGAACTTGAGCATCATATTCTGAGTTGTTGCTCTGCTCTAGTGAGGTTTAAGGGGTGGAGTATTCCACAGGGCCAGGTCCTATGGCTCATGGAAAGCCATGTCACTGGTCAGACAGACCGTACCCTGTGGACAAGGCCCGCACCGAGGACAGTGACACTGTGACAGAGAGCTTGAGCTGGGGTGTGGGCTATTGCTGGTGGTAGTAAGGATTCAAGGGTCTAGGCCATGGGACAGTGGAGACTTCTGAGCATCCTCTTTTTCTTTTCCAGCAAAACACGGCATGTGAACATCTTGCTTTTCATGGGGTACATGACAAAGGACAACTTGGCTATTGTAACACAGTGGTGTGAGGGCAGTAGCCTCTACAAACACCTGCATGTCCAGGAGACTAAGTTCCAGATGTTTCAGCTGATTGACATCGCTCGACAGACAGCACAGGGAATGGAGTGAGTGTGAATGAGTTGGCCATGAGTGGAAGCCAGAATTGGAAGAAGAGTCTTTAAGCCTTGAGTGATGCCAAGTGGCCTGCATGATGCCTAAGGAGCTTGTGGGCAAGGGTCAGGCATTTGGACCTGTGTCAGGTCCTTACTGGCCAGGCTACACTTGAAAATCATCCAGAGGCCCCTGAACACTGCTTGCAGGGTCCCAACTCAGTTAACTGTGGGCAGATAAAGCCTGCAGACATCCTTAGCACTTTGGTTCTCCAGTATCCTCTAGCCTGTGCCTGACAAGGTCCCCTCTGGCCTAGCTGCCCACAGCTGAGTGGGTGGAGGGTGGTGCTTACCTTCCTGGATCCTTCAGAATGCCTGTGGTAGATGCCTTCATAGGGAACTAAATTTTATTTTATTTTATTTTTTTTAGAGAAGGGTCTATGGGGTGTTCAGGGTCTCACTAGTAGATCAGACTCATAGTGATCCGCCTGTTTACAGCCTCCCAAGAGCTGGGATTACAGGCACACCACCGCGCCCAGTCTCCATTGCTGTCTTAGCATGCTCTGGGGGGCGGGGCTGGCACAGCAGGCCCAGGGATCAAACCCCTGGCCCCTGTGCCTGCTTGCAGGTGCTTTAATCCACTGAGCTATTTGGCTGCCCCTCAGTCTCTGGTTTTATATATCCGTATCAGTAGAATCCTAGAAGATTTAAAACACCTGGTCCTCTGTCCCTGCCTTCTCTTACTTGGCTTTTCATTTTTGGGTCATGTGTCTGAACTTCCTTTTCCTGGCAAATAATGCTTCTTCATAGGGACAGGCTGCACCATCCTGTCCCATCAGCCTATAGACAATAGGGGAGAATAAAACTGATGCTGAAAGCACCAGCACATCTGTCTGTGCCCTCCTTTGGGGTAAGTGATGATGTGTACCAGGGCTAGCCCATCTGTCAACTTCCACCAGAGGGAGGCCCACAGGTGGCTTCATTTTTCAGCTATAGTTTGAAATTGCGTGTCCAGCTGTTTTTAGTAGATCTATTTCCCTTCACAGCTACTTGCATGCGAAGAACATTATCCACCGGGACATGAAATCCAACAGTATCCTTTGCTGTTTCTGTCACTGGATATCTCAGCTTAGAATTAGCAAATAAGGGTGACTTTTATCAAGTGGACCTCAGTGCCAGGGACCTCAGTGCTTTTTAGGGAAAGAGGCAAAAAACAGGAACAAATAAGTCAAAATGTTGGTGCTTGGAGCAGTGGACCTCAAGGGTAACTCGGGTTGCCTCTGCCTCTCATACTGTGAGAAGCAGTGTCCAGGAAATGTGACTTTTCTAGGTTTTCTCTCAGCAACAATGATTTAAAGTGTTGAGACTTGAAACGTACCTGTTTTTATTATACTTCTTATTCCTAGTTTGTGGCATTGTGTTTGTGTATCTGGTAAGAAAGTAGCTATATGTTACTCTAGTAAGATTTCCAAAATTACTACTGAACATTGTCTTGAAGATACAGGAGTACTTTCCTTAGAGGTCATGGCGGTTTTCATGAGATCTTACATGTTTCATGGAAGAATAGATGAGGCATTTTTCATACTAAGTGATGTGGCATGTAATACTTGACTCTGCAAGGAGTGTGTTTCTGGGCAGAGGGCAAGGTAGGGATATGGAACAGAATTAGGAGAAGTGACGTGTGGCTATTATGTATACTCAGGTATACATTCTCAGGTACAGAATGGCTTTCATTGGTGGGTTTTTTGGGCAGCAAAATAGTATATACCATGACATCAGACTCCACTGATTTTTAAGTAGGCATGAATTCCTAGCCCAAGTCATGGAAGTACACTTCCTGACTTCTTTGTTTAGGAGGTAGTTGCCGTGAGGTCACCAAGTGGGAAATTTCTAAATGTTAGCCATTGGCACGCAGGAATTCTGTCTCTGCTGGCCCACCAGTGCCAAGTGTGGGCAGTCACCAGGCCACGATTGGCTCCTTCATCACATGGGAAGGTCACAAGGCGAGGGCATCCTCATCAAGATATGGCAGTGGGCAGTTCCTGTTTCCTAGAAGCAGGAAGTTGAAAGTACTTTTCAAAGCTTCCCAAACCTAGCAGGTGCAGGGCAGAGAAGGCTGGTGAGGGTTAGGTAGAGGTCACTGTGAAAAGCACCTTTGGAATTTTTTTCAAATTAGGCCAACTCTTCAAGCCAGAGTCCTTAACAGGCACTGAGATATATTTCTCCATGAAGGCCTAACAGTGAAAATTGGTGATTTTGGTTTGGCAACTGTGAAGTCACGCTGGAGTGGCTCTCAGCAGGTGGAGCAACCCACTGGCTCTGTGCTATGGATGGTGAGTTTGGCACACTTGGTAGATGATGCTTTCTGAGGGAGCAGGAGAGGAGAGGTCAAATGGGAGTTGGTGTACTTTTGACAGCTAGGTAGACACTAAGCCCTGAACTGGGTTTAGCCACTATCTGGTCCTGGCATCTGTGGGGCTACCTCCAGGTGACACATGGGTCTCTGTCCTGCAGGCCCCAGAAGTCATTCGCATGCAGGACAACAATCCATTCAGCTTTCAGTCTGATGTCTACTCCTATGGCATTGTGCTGTATGAGCTCATGACAGGGGAGCTCCCTTACTCCCACATCAACAACCGTGACCAGGTGACACACTGTACCTTAGCCCTCAGCTGCCTATGGACCTCTGGATCCCTTTCCACCACTCACCATTCTGTCCCCTTAGATCATCTTCATGGTGGGCCGAGGTTATGCATCACCAGACCTCAGCAAGCTCTACAAAAACTGCCCCAAGGCCATGAAGCGGCTGGTGGCGGACTGTGTGAAGAAAGTGAAGGAAGAGCGGCCTCTCTTCCCCCAGGTAAGGCCTTAGAAGGGTGTAGGACAAGTTGGGGGATGGGGGAAAGACTTGGCCCAAAAGTGCCAGCTGACCATCCTCATCACTGGGTTTCAGATCCTGTCTTCCATTGAGCTGCTCCAACATTCTTTGCCCAAGATCAACCGGAGTGCATCTGAGCCATCTTTGCACCGGGCAGCACACACTGAGGACATCAATGCATGTACACTGACCACATCCCCGCGGCTGCCTGTATTCTAATTGGCTCTGCACCGGGGAGGGAGGGAGTCCGCAGCACTACTCGTCTGCCGTCCTTGAGGTGAAGTGCACGTGTCTAGAAAAGCTGCTAAGGACCTTCTAGACCACACACAGGGCCTTACTTCACGTTGCCTTCTCTACTCACATGGCCCCAGAGGAGGAAGTTGGTAGCTGCCTTCCTGCCTCATCCCTGTGGGCCCAGCTTTCTCCAGGTGCACACAGATCTTATGCAATATTGTGCTGGGCCCTGGTTGGCAGCGAGAGTGGGAATGCTTTAGAGGGGAGAAGGTGGTGAACAGCATGGCCCCACTGTGGGGAAACACGATGTTTGGAAACTTGATTTTTCACCTCTCAAGACAGTGGTGCAGGGCCAAACAGTTTTGCACATATTGCACCAACCAGGACTGCTGGCCACGGAAAGCCTGCTTTTGGTACTATGGAATTTGACTGTGGGGACATGTCCCTGTGTCCTATCTGCCCTCCCCAGGAGCAGCCCCACCTCACTGAATCTGTCTTCCAGGAGCTGTCCCAGGGCGAGTGCTGGCCAGCCCTGTCCCAAGTTACCCTCTGTGTCATGTATGCAAGGAAGCCAGGACTCAGATTTTCTTGATCTGGGTTTTAATTTTGTTTTTATTGCACCCAACAAGATACAAGTTATCTGATTGTTCTTCAATTATGTTATTTTAATAAAATAAATTAAATCTAAGTTTCATGGCTGTTAACTCCCTTGGAAGCAGGCCAGACTCGCACTGCAGTTCTGCTTCCTTTCTTCTGCAGCAGAGTTCAAGGCAGTGACCACAGCAGTGGACTTCATCTAGCCTAACTGTAAAAAGCAAGGACTCTAAAGTCAGATAAAACCACTTCTACCCACACTGCAACTAATGCACTTTATAAAACATTTGGTATTGATTTTTACAAAAATAAATTCAGGTTTGGAAAAATTGGTCTGACTTGCATGGTCACATGAAGTCTTCAGTTAAAATCAAACTGATCTCAGAAGACTCAAGATTGGAAAACCTCAGGATTGGAAAATGTTTTCAGTGTACTTAAGTCTTTACAAATCATCACCTAAACCAGGCTTTCCAGGTAAGACTATTTGGGCTGAGTGTTAGCAACGTGGGCTTAAAGCCCTCGGAATGACCATAATGGACACGAGCTGCCATGAGGGCAGGAACTCCATTTCCCAGGCAGAAGATGGAGCTTTCCCTACTGCTGCATATGCAGCAACATGCCCACACCTCAGGCCTAGAGCACTGGAGGAACTTAGCCCAGCATGGAGTCTGTATCAGGTGCTCTTAAATATAGCACTCTGATTTGTTTAGTGCACGAGTGATTCACTGGAGTGATCCTTTTGCACATCTGCAAAATCCTTTGGTAAGAAATAAGAATAGCAAGTCTGCTGTTTTAGCTACCAGTTTACTGTTTGCGAGGAGAAAACATGTCAAAAAGAACAGCCACGTTGCCCTAAAATCAATCGAAACAGTCCAGTTACCGCCCAAGGAGCTGCAGGTGCAGCTAAGACATCAACTATAAAAATAGTGACTGTATATGCTTAGTAGGTTATTTTATATCTTCCTCATGTCCCTGGACTGTCACACTGAAGTGGGTTAAGATCAAGAGCAAGGATGATCTGCTCAACTCCAATTGGTGGGCTACATGTGGTGGCAACACGGCAGAGGTGGGGCCACCAGTGCCCAAGATGCCGGGCAGTTGCTGCCTTCAGGGTTCCAGTGACTCGACTCCAGAAAGGTGCATAAAGAGGTCCCCAAGCTCAGCCACGTCCACATCTTCTGTGCTGGGGACCTGATGGGTTTCACGGTTCTCGATGAAATCCCAGAGCCGCACTGAATTAAAGAACTGCAAAGACAGACATCAAGCATACCATTCACCACCAGAGGTGACCTGCAGGCTGTGCCCATGTCCTGATGGCCAACCCATACAGTTGAGATAGATAAATGGTCAGAGGATGAGCCCACAGCTCAGTGTCCTCATCCCCCCACAGTCCAGTGTTTCCCACAGTGGCCCCATGCCCTGTGCTCACCCTCACAGTGCCTTCAGAACTGAGTTGCTTCCGGGGCTTCTCAGGCTCTGCCAGCCGCCCATCAGGGTAAGCATGGCGGTAGAGGCATTTGCTTCCAAATGGGCAGGTCCCTTTGCCTTGCTCAAAGTATTTGCAGGCTTTTTTTCTGAAGAGTGGAAAAAGTGTTAAGCAGATGGGAAAATGTGGGGTGTGGGTGGATGGAGAAGCTCTGTTGTATCAAATTGTACTACAGCTGGGTGACAGCCAGCCAGAAGGCTAAATAAGTCCCAGCAGCTGCTCTGGAGACTTGAGTAAATATGGGGCCCTTGCATTTGTTCACAGCCCCCAGGCATGCACAGTGGCCAAAGCATAGGCAAATAGTGGGCCTGGGTAACTGTTTGAGCCTCCAGTTCTCGGTCCACTTATTGTCTGTACCTCTAGGGCACCTCCCACCTCAAAATTCCATCTAGGGTTCCCTTAGCCTTGTCTGGTCACCAAGGCTAGAATGCACATGCATGCAGTCCATCCTCCAAGTCCTTCCACACATTTGTTTCTCCTCCAGGGACCTAAGTCGGCATCTCCAGGTACCTGTCACTCCAGTCTTATGCCACATGATCTGGGCTTCCCAATGGCCCCAAGTGGGTCCCCTGTGCTTTGTATTCTGGCTTGGACCACATTTCCCAAGTTGACATCGAACACTATCAGACTGCATGGCACGAAGGAACTAGGCACTACAGGCAAGTGGGGCCAGGCCCACCAGTTGGTCATTTGCCCTGCCATGCTTGCCCTCTTGTGGATAGTCAGACAACAAGTGGGAAACAATGCAGGAGAAGAAACGTGGGACACTGGAGCTTCCGTAACTGATCAGTAGCACAGGGAACCACTATTCTTTGTTTTGTTTTGGTGATGGCTGACTTTGCCCTTACAAAGCATTATTATTATTGAGCTCATTCCTGACCCCAAGAGAACCATTTTAAAAGGTAACATCAAGTGCCACTTCAATTTCCCTTTCCGTGTGAAATTTTGTGAAGTCGCTAGAGAGGGAACAAAAGCTGTAAGAGCCTGGGGGAGCCCTAAAGGGCTGATGTGTGGGGGAGGGGCTCTCTGGTCCAGAAGGCTAAGAGCAGGACTGGAGATACAGCTGCACAAGGAGGTAAGGAATGTGTCCACAGTAAGCAGCCGAGGAGTGTCCAGCCCATGTCTCGTGTCACCTGCTTAGAGCTCTGAGCAGCACCTAAGCCACTTGTTCAAAACAGCTCAGATGCAAAGAGAAGGTACAGCACTTGAGTGTGAGTTCAGGTGTTTTACCCATCTATTAAAACCAACACTTCAGCTTGGCTAGGTGGTACATGTTTGCAATACCTAGAACGTGGGCTGAGGCAGGAAGATAGCAAGGTTCAGCCCGGCTTTGTCAACAGTTAAGACTGCTCAAAATAAAAGGGATGGAGGTGCAGCTCAGTGCACCAGGAAAATAGGACCCATTATTATTTTTAGTACTGGGGAATGAACTCGGGACCTTGCACTCGCCAGGTAGGTGCTTAAGCCACTGGCCTGAGACCCATTTTGAAGAGAAAAAAATACAGACCAGCCTCCAGGTGACAAGGTCTTGAGTAGCTGCATATATGTGTTGGAGAAGAACAGAAAAGGAAAACATTAAAACAAGTTCAAGAGCCATCAGAGACAAGACAGTATATATAGTTATTTGGGAGAAGAAAAACAGTAGAAAAGTTTGATGAAATAATGACCAGGGCCAGCCAAACAGCTCAGTGGACTAAAGGACCTGCTTAGAGGCAGAGCACAGTGGCTGCGGTTCTATCCCCAGCATACGTGTCCCCCCTCCAGGGGAGGGGGAGCGCTCGTTGAGAATGCAATTGAGACTGGGTGTGGTGGCGCTTGCCTTTAATCCCAGCACTTGGGAGGCTGAAAACAGGATCTAAAACTATGATCTAAGTAGTGAGACTCTGTAGACCCTGTACTAAATACAAAAAAAGAAACAAAAAAACAGTGTCTCGAATGTTCTAAAATTTGCTCAATTATACACAGAGATTCACAGACTACCAAGCAGCAAGGTATGAAGAAAACCACTGCCAGGCCAAATACCCAAATATAGACCACCCAAAAAAGAAAATATTGAGAGCAATCAGATAATGACAAGCTCTCCAAGTTCCCAGCAGAACCATTACATATTAAAAGCAAAGTGTTAGGGAGGAGAACTTGAGTACCCAGCCTGTGAGGTCAAAATACCCAGAAGAACCTTCCTGAAGGAGGTTTGATAAGAAAGGAAATGAAAGTTATTGTACAACAGAGCAACGAAGTGTGAAAGGCAATTCTTGGGGCACAAGGTAAATTATGCCAAGTGAAGGAATTTTAATTATTCCTTGAGCTCTTTGGGACCTGGTTTCAGGAGTTCCTAGACACCAGGGTCCATGGGTGTGCATGTCCCTCATCAAGTGGCATCATGCCTGCATGTGACCTATGCACATTCTGCCCCTTTCAATCCACTTTAGATTATTGCTAACACAGTGTAAAAGGCATGCACAGAGCCACTGCAACACATTGTTTAGGGAAAAGGAAGAAAAATCCAGTATAAATGTGGTCAGTATGATGCACTTTCCCCCCCTGAGTATTTTTAATCTAGTTGAATGTGAACTCTATGGCCCAGGAGTATGTAAGGTGGACTATGTACATCAAATAAAAGAACATCACAAATATCTGGGCCCTGAGGCAGGTCTAACTAAGTTGCTAAATTATCCAAGCTGGGCCTGAACTTGCCATCCTCCTGCCCCAGTCTCCTATAGTACTGAGATTACAGATGTATACTATATCCAACCAAAACTTTCTTTTAAAAAATGAGTTTGGAACCAGGCGTGTTGGTGCACGCCTGTAATCGCAGCACTTGGGAGGCTGAAGCAGGAGGATCAGTGCAAATTCGAGACCAGCCTGGGCTACAAAAAGTGAGCTCAAGGCCAGCCTAAACTGTATAGTAAGACCCTGTCTCAAAAAGACCAAGAAAGAAAGAAAGGAAAAAAAGAAAAATGAAAAGAGTTTGGGCTGGGGATATAGCTGAGTGGCACAGTGCCTGCCTGGCAAGCACAAGGTCCTGAGTTTAATTTCCAGTACCAAAACAATCCTGCAAACCAAAAAATGAGTTTAAGGCAACAGCTATGTTTTCTTTCTTTTTTTTTTTTTATTATGGCTGGCTCAGCCTGCCCTGGGGGTAGGGCTGGTGTAGCATGTCATGCTAGGGATTGAACCCTGATCCCTGCAGTTGCCTAAGCCTGCCTAAGCAGGCACTTTAGACTGCTGAGCCATCTTGCCAGCCTTGTTTTCTACATTATAATTTATAATATATGTATTACATCTATAGTCAAGAGATAGTAATGGAAAGGCATAAAAATTGGTAGGAAAAATTATGAAATCTCTATTTAAAAAAGAGGTAAGTTGGATTGTCGTCCAGTACTTATTTAATGAGGCCCTTGATTTGATCCTCAGCACTGTACATACACCCACACAAACTATATGTTAAATGGAATTTTTCTTTTTTTTTTTTTAATATTATAGCCAGCTCAGCCTGCCCTCGGGGTGGGGCTGGCACAGCATGTGGTGCCGGGCATTGAACCGTGGTCCCTGGGGTTGCCTAAGCAGGCTAGACCACTGAACCATCTTGCCAGCCCAAAAACAAACTTTTTTTTCTTTTTTGGTGCTGGGGCTTGAAATCAGGACCTTGCCACTTGCCAGGCAAGCACTTCTTCTACTGAGCTGTCTCCCCAGCTCTGTTAAATGGAATTCTAAAGTGTTCAGAACAGCCAGAATTGAGAATTATAGCATCTATCCATCAGGAGGAGAATGCATAAACCAGGCAGCTGGTGGCACCCAGGCCCAAGAAGGCAGAGGTCAGAACACCTGAAAGCAGGACAGAACAAGGGTTCTATGAATTCTAAGCACTTACCCCATCCCCTGTTTGAAAGCTTCAATCAATTCGTTCTTTTTATTCTGATCTTCTACCCAGTACACACTTGGAATGACAAACTCAGATATTACTCGGCATTCTGGACAAGACCTGAAATAAAAATTAGTAAGGAAGAAATGCTGTTATAAGGTCAAGGAATGGGACCTTCAGAGCAGCCCAGACATACTTAATGATCTGGTTTTCGAACTGCTTGGCACAGCGCCACTGGCGGATGCAGGACAGGCAGTATGTGTGGTTGCAGCTGGACAGGATCCCAAACCTCCTCTCGGAGGCCGATGTCTTCTCAAGGATCACCTCCATGCAGATGCTGCACACCTTGTCTTGGCTCGCCTGGAGGGCGAAGGCTTTCTCCATCTCGAACTCAAAGGTCGCCATGCAGACCTGTGGCAGACAACAGGAAGGACTGAGATTTTAGGATACCAACATGGCCTGGCTGCCATAAGTGGGGCCAGCAGCCAGATTTAGGACTTGGATACCTATCAGACGGCAACAAAGGCCACCTTGCTGTGCTCCTTGCTTTCCTAGTTGGACATGGTCACCTCTCATTTACAGCAGAGACCTGGAAAGGTTAAGAGGACAGCCTTGGAAGCAGGGAGACTGTAAGGACTGGGATCCTGTCTCCTGGTCTCTGGATATACCCTCATCCCCCTAAAATATTAAAGAGGCCTGAAGCTAAGGGCAGCAACATGGTACTCTCTGAGAACACTGCACAGAACTCAGGCAAGGCCTTGACACTGACTTCAAGTGAACAGTGAGCTAGCTGAGGCTTGCCCAAGGGCATAGTGCAGTTTCCACGCTTGACTGTTCCTACCAGAGGGGCCTTCTCTTTTTTTTTGCGGGACTGGGGTTCGAACTCACAACCTTGCACTTGCCAGGCAGCACTTGTGCCACGGAGCTCTCTCCAGCCCCTAGAGGGGCCTTCTCTTGTGAAGTGGCCACACTGCTTGGCCTGTAAGCATTTAGTTTTTCTCACCTGATGTAATACATTGCACATTGTAGCCCACAAGCCTCTAACCTCTTCAGAAATCTTGTGCCAATCACAGGGCCTAGCATAAGACAGAGCTTCCAGAGATGCTAAGGCATGCATGATAAGAGTCCTGCCAAATTCCTCATAACCTCCAAAACTCAGCCTGCCTCAACTCCAGACACAACAAGGTATGGACATGAAGGCAAGACATGTGAACATATATCCCCCTATCAAATGCTAAGCTTTTTCTGTTCATGGCAATGGTTTACATTTCTGATGACTATTCCTTTTTTCTTTATTCTAAATAACCCAAAATTGACAAAATTAAAACAGCATTTTTTTTTTTTTTTTTGACAACAGCATTTTAAAAACTCCTGAAAATAGGATGTGCATATATCAGGGACACAGCACAGGTGGCTTTGGCAGAAGATGGCTGTAGAAACAATCAGTGAGTTCATATCAAGGACTACGTTACCTTCTCGTGAGCTCTCCTCTGCTCTGAGTCAAAAGGGTGCAGGACTTGGAGCCTGCAGATGTCACACACATCCCCATGCAGGTAGACACAGGTGTCCCCAAAGCGGCACTCGCCAGCTGCAGCGTAGGGGCACAGTTGCTGCTCACTGCTATAGGAGCTGCCAGCCTCCACACTGTCAAGGCCACTCCTAATGGCATCCAGATAGGAATGGGGCTTCATCTCAGGGGCAGGCAGGGGGTCGCTGTAGCCAACTGGGTGACTTGGAACCATGCCTGGGGTTGTTTTTTCTTCAGCCAGGCCGGAGAGATCTTAACATAGAATGAACCATGCACACATGAGAATGGGTCACTAGCCAAACCTGGGTCACCAGAGAACCCACTGTTGGGGAACAGACAGCAAAAAACAGGGCAAAAGGGAATAAAAGATGATATCACTTTAATAATGAAAAGGCAAAATACATACATGGTCAGGCAAGGAAAAGAATAAAATAGAACATGATATGTTTATACAAAAGAATACTTATTACTGTTTGAAAATGCATAGACAAAACTGTGAACACACAGACTAGTTACCACTAAATCCACCCCCAAACCTAAACCAAAGAGAATTTAGGAAGATGTCAGGCTTCCCTGTGCAACCCGCCCCAGAGCTTCTCCACTCAGTGAGTGGCTGGGGAGATAGCTCAGTGGTCTAGAGCACCTGCTTAGGCAACCGCAGAGATCACAGTTCCATCTCTGGCACCACATGCTGTGCCAGCCTCACCCCCAGGGCAGGCTGAGCTGACCACAACATAAAATAAATAAATAAATAAATAAATAAATAGTTTTTTAAAAAAAGATTGAGAAATAGATGGATTAGTGAGTCCCCTGCTAAGGACAGAAGCTGCCTATCCAGGGACTAGAAAGGGCCATCTGTGTATCATACGGCACAGTGCACTCCAGCCTTGACAGGCTCCCCTGTGCCCAAAGCCATGATCCAGACACTCAACAGGGTGGCACATGTGACCCCAATACTGCATGATCTCAAGAGTCAACAGTGAAACCCAGTCTTTAAATATGCAGCTTTGGGGCCAGCAAGATAGCTCAATGAACTAAAGTGCCTGCTTAGGCAAGCTTAGGGACTCCAGTTCAATCCCTAGCACCACATGCTGTGTCAGCCCTGCTCCCCAGAGCAGATTGAGCTGGCCAGAGTCTAGGCATGGTGGCATACCTATAATCCCAGCACCAGGAAGGCTGAAAACAGGAGGATCACCATGAGTCTGAGCTGCATAGTGAGACCCTGTAACAACCAAATACATATATATATATATATATATATATATATATATATATATATATATATATGATTATATGTATATAGCTGTACATATATACAGCTGTGAAGTGAGTAGTTTGATGTGGTCTCCCCCCTGTGAAGATGACAATAACATTGTAAAAAGATTATGTCTTGTGTTTTGCCAGGCCAACCATGACAGCCACATGGACCTAGGGCATCAGGGTTAGAGTATCTTGATGGGAGAGGCCAGCAGAGAGCATCAAGTACAGGCCCACTGTGTCCCATTGGACACTGGGACACTGCTCACTCACTCCGGTCTCTGAGTACCAGCGTCCTCTTCTCCCGACGCCCAGGCTCTCTAGATGGTGTTTTTATGGCAGCTGTGGTGAGGTCAGGAGGTGGGGAAGGACCCGGGAAGGCTGTGGAAGGCTGAGTCGGGGGTGGGGGGCCCACAGCCCCCCCAGCTGCAGCTGAGGGCCTTGTGTGATCGTACCTGAATAGAACATGGCAGGAGTCAACCTCACGCAGCACACCACACCCCAGCTACCACCAGCACCCCCCTCATTTTCCAACAGTAGTGGGGATGAGAAGAGGCATTAACAACAGGCACTGCTTGGCCAGTGGGGAGTGAGTGTACACCTGCTACTGGCTACTACACAAGTGTCCTGGCCCAGGAGTTTCATCTTAGCTGAACCAAAAACGGAGGTGAAATTATGTATGTGGCTGGCAGCCACCACGGAGTGGAGGTGGCTCACCACGCAAGACTCCATTAGCTCACACCCTGCTGCATTTGGAAGCTGTAAAACTCGACAGAGGTGGCTTTAGGAGTGACTACTCCTGCACTGCTGCCTAGGCCACCCACACATCTATCAAGGACAGCTCATCACCAGTATGAAACAGAGTACTACCAAAGCACTCTGAGGAGATAAGAGAAACAGCATGGGCAAAAGCTTAGGACCCATTTATGGGGCAAAAAAGCAAAATATTACTTATTCATAAGAATAGGACCTGATTCTGTTCTATCTCTGCTTGTACATGTTTGAAATTTTCTATAATAAAAAATTGAAACTGTTACTTAAAAAAAAAAAGAATAGGACCTGAAAAGTTGCATTGAAAAAAATTAAAAGTAGTTTTAAGAACTGAAACAACTTTTCAAATTATTTGCCATTTATCTATAATGTCCTATTTCTCTGAACTGTAATTCTCCTCATGGGGACCCATGTTCTACACATGTGGGAGCCCAGAGCAATGAATCCTTGCCTGC
The DNA here is from genome assembly GCA_004027915.1 of Capromys pilorides. Classification (NCBI taxonomy): domain Eukaryota; kingdom Metazoa; phylum Chordata; class Mammalia; order Rodentia; family Capromyidae; genus Capromys; species Capromys pilorides. The sequence goes on from PVKN010004802.1 coordinate 30,023, forward strand.
AGCGTGTCCCGTAGGCACAGCAACCTTTCTGGTAATACTTGCAGATGGTGGACGGCTTGCTGTTGGCCAGATCATGTGAGAACAGGCACTGGTTGCCCTCTCGGCACACCCCATGCATGAAGTACCTGTAGAGACAAGCAAGGCGTGCTGTTTACTGAAGGCACCCACATCCATGTCAGCATACTCTCAACCTACTGCATCATGGCTCAACATGCGGACATTGTGGGTCAGGCTGCATTAGGCCCTTGACAGAGACAGTCCCTGATGCTAAGACAAAGGGACTGTAGGTGCACCACGATGACTTCATGACAGCTTTTCTGGAAGAAAAATAAATGGCCCCAGGAGTCTTTATGTAGCCTCCTGATTTTAGATGTGATAAATATGTAGAATGTGAGCCTCATAACTGAGAAAATAGGAATTTTTTGTGTGGTTGGGTTTTTTTTGTTTTGTTTTGTTTTATTGAGACAGCGTATATAGTGTATACTTCAGGCTGGCCTTGAACTCACTATGTGACCCAGGCTGGCCTCAAGCTCACTGACATCCTATTGCCTCAGCCTCCCAAGTGCTAGCATTATAGGTGTGTGCCACCATACCTGGCATTAGAGCTTTTACAGGGTCCTGACTCCAATGCAGACAGACCTGGACTGAGGATCCAATTGTCAGTCACCACCAAGTCACAAAAACAACTCCCTTGTCTTTGCTACCTTACCCAAAAATGATTTTTTTTTTTTTAAAAAATCTTATTCATTCATTTGGTACAGGATCTCCCTAAGAAGCTCAGACTCATAGTGATTCTTCTGTCTCAGCCTCCCCAATGCTGGTGTTACAGGTGTGCACCACCATACCTGGTTTCGATAGCCAGCACAGATTGAACCTGTGTTTGCCAGAAAGGTATTCAAACCACTGAGCTATCTCCCCAGCCTAAAACATGATTATATTATCTACCTACACTTGATCAAACAGTTGTGGTGACAATCAAGTACCAAGACAGCACGGCAACAAAAACTGTACATGAGAATGTTTCACTGAGACACCAAATCTGGTCTAGAATAATGAGAATACAAAGTAATTGGGAGCATTCTAAGTCTATTTAACTGACAGTTGGCTGAATACTCAGGGGGAATCAAAGAGACCCCACAAGGACATGTCTTAGCATGAAAGTTTAGCTAGTCCTGAAACAAAAGAGCACTTTAGACTAGCTAAACACATTGAAAAGAGTCAGACACAAACCCACATATTATCTGATTCCATTTACATGCAATGTTTAGAAAACACAGAGCTACAGGGCTACAAAGTAGACTGCATGGTTGCTGAGGCTAGGATAGTACCAAGTATGAGTGGCTGCAAATTGCACAAGGGACCAAGGACATATAGCTCAGCAGCACAGTGCCTGTCTAGCAAGTGCAAGATCCTGAATTCAATTCCCGGTGCTTCCTCACCCCCCACCAAGCAACCAACAAAAGATCTTTTGGGGTATGAAATATAATAAAATTTAACTTACTTTTCTCTCACTGCTGGGACAAAATACCTGACATCCAAAATTAGGGAAAGTTTTTTTAGCTCAGTTAGTGGAGGTTTCAGTCCACACTTGGCTGGCTCCAAGGCCAAGTGGCACATGACAGAGAGTAGCAGTTCACGGTGAAAGAAAACAGCACAGAGAAAAGAAAGGCAAAAGGGAGGAGCAGTGGCAACAACTGTAGCAGACAGCAAGTCTGTCTTCCTTATATTGCATTTAGGCCATCTGCCCCAGGCTGGGTGAGCACTCACATTTATAATCCCAGCAGCACTCATATCCATGATCCCAGTGTTGGATCATGAATTAATCACAAATTCTAGAAGTCTGTACCATAACTGCATGAGGCTTTTGGGGGACACTTAGATATAAACCATAATAACAGGCATAATAACCAGAGGCAGAATTCAGTTCTAGATTCTCTTCTAATTGAGACAAAGCAGAAACTGGGAAAGTGTGAGTATGGACTAGGTATTAAGTAAAGTCAACGACTTCACTGAAAAAAAATAATAAAAGCACATGTACAATAAAATGGCACAGCTGGGCATGGTGGCTCACGCCTGTAATCCCAGCACTTGGAAGGCTGAGGCAGGAGGATCAGTGTGAGTTCGAGACCAGCCGGGGCTACAAAGTAAGCTTAAGACCAGCCTGAACTGCATAGCAAGACCTTGTCTCTCGAATAAAGACAAAGGGGACTAAGAAGATAGCTCCATGCCACAAGTGCCTGCCTGGCAAGAGCAAGGTCGTGAGTTCGAACCCCATTCCCGCAGTAAATAAATAAATAAATAAATAAATAAATAAATAAAATAAAGACCAAAAAAGAAAGGAACCAAAGATAGTACTGTGTTTCAATGTTTATATATCCATATTCATACAGCAGCATTAATCACATAGCCAAAAGATGCAAGCAATCCAAGTGTCCATAGATGGACGAATGGATAAACTAGTAGTACAAGTATATAATGGAAGCAGCCTTAAAAGACATTCTGACACAAACTATCACATCAATG
>PVKN010004803.1:0-32537 GCA_004027915.1 Capromys pilorides
GAGAGAGAGAGAGAGAGAGCGCGCCTTTCATATCTCTAGTAAGTGAAGTCCCAATATTGGTTTGTCTATAGATAGTGGCTACTGATATAGGACTTCAGAAAAAGGACAGTAGGCAGGGGACCGATATGCTACTGATTTCTGCTGAGTTCCATCTCGCATTCCAGATTAAGCAGTGGCACTAGGTGGAAAGGCACAGAAAGTTTATGCTTTGTAGCAATTTTTGAAGCAAACAAATTAAACACTGCATTGCTGCTTACTATAACAAATGGAATTTTATGTGAGTCAATGGGACCTGAGCTAGCCTCCTGAGCAAAGCCTGGATAAAGGATGGGCAAGCCCCAGACTGTGGAAACTAAAATATGAATTCTACCGCCTTTCTAGTCACCACCCCAAAACTCAAGTACAAAGTATTTGCAAAGTTTTCCAAGAAAAAATTTGCCAAGTTCTGTGAATCACTCCAGAGGAGTGTCCCTACAAAACTAGACAAACATGTGAAGTGTCGCTGCTAGCTAGCGTTAGGCGTGTTCACTTACGTAACACATTTTGTCTCTCTCCCTGCTTTTCCTCACAAGCTGTCACAGCCAAGCAACAGGAAAAGAGGCTACTGCCTTCCTCTTCTCCTTTCACATTTTCCCGTGACCACGCCTTTTGGACAACCTGGTGTTTGTGGCTTTTTTTTTCCCTCATGGCTCTCATGACAGCGAGCGCCCTAGGATTCCAGCTCACTCCTGTCTTGGGTGTATAGATATAAAGCAAAGGATTTGAAAAATTTTGAGAATCGGGCATGTGGAACCTATTTTGATTTTGATTTTTTTTCTTTTTAAGCAGCTAAGGTCTGCTTGTGCCAGGCTCAAGCTTAGACACAACCATCTGTAGAAGAGCAGCGCTCCATAAGGAGGGGACCTCTGCCTGCTGCTCCACACGCGCCCTTTTTGGCTTAGATTTTTACCCCAGGCACCGCTGAACCTTTAGGAGGCATTTTGGACTTCTAGCTTCTTTCTCACTCCCTTAAAGACTCCATAATTCATTGGAAACTCCATGTTGACTATCAGAAGTTGTGAAAATTCTATCATTACCACACCAATATATTCCATTCACAAATGTTTCACTGACAATAGCCTGTGTCCGTGATGTTCTTCTCTCTCATGATGGTCTCTATTTTCTTTTATCTTTTTCTTAATGTATTCAGTTGTTGCAGAATCTCACTATGCAGCTCAGACTCGTGGTGATCTTTCTGTTTTCAGCCTCCCTAGTACTGAGATTACAGGTGTACGCCACAACGCCTGGACTCTGGCTGGCTCAGCCCATTCTGGGGGCAGGGCTGCATGGCAAGTGGTGCCTGGGATAGAACCGTGGTCCCTGCGCCTGCCTAAGCTTGTCTAAGCATGCTCTTTAGTCCGCTGAGCTATCTTGCCAGCCCTGAGCTCTATTTTCAGTATGGTCTGCCATCACTAGGAAGAATCAGCCACCACCAGTAGTCTAAGCTAAATACATACAGTGCGCTTTCACATAGTTTCACATAAATGAGACCAAAGCAGACTGGAAAATGATATGAAGAAATGTTACTTTTCTTGCACTTGAGAAATTCTTTGAGTCTGGGCATATGATTTGTGAAGCCCTAATAATAATCCATAAGCCATAGTTTCTTACATACAGTTTTACAGATTCCAGCACTTCACTGGAAACCCTGAGAGGCTGGCCGGATGTTCGGATCCTGCCTCCCTAAGTGTCTCAGGAGTGGTCTGCAGCACATCGCCACACACCTGTGACCCAAGAGGACACTTTCCTTCCGGATCACTGGATTTCTAAGTCTCAAGGCCACACTGTGGTTTTCCGTGAAAAGCTTTCAGCGTTGCCAAAGTTAGCCTGTTCCTTCAAACCCGGTAAGCGACATGCACTATTTCAGTGTACTTATAAACATGCCTTTTTCCTCTAAAGGAAATGAAACACAGAACTAAAGGGAAAAATCACAAGAGCTGTTCTCAAAGAATAATTCTGCTTTGTATCTACCTTCTTAGCTTGAGAGAGAAAGAAAAGATTGAGCCTCACTCACATGTGTGAGTCTTCCTCTGAAAAGCCTTGGAGTGACACCGAGATGTCTGCCTGGTGCCTGCCTCCTTCCAGGCTGTCCCCAACAAAAGGCTGATGTCAACTCTTCCATGGCCGTCCCTAATAATGAACTGGGCATCAGTAGGGAGCAACAGTGTAAATGCGTCCCCTGAACCAGAAACTTCTCTGCTTTTCAGCTGTGCATAATTCATTCTCTAAACTCAATACCGTGAGGGGTAGGATTTAAACACTGCACCAAGAAAAGGCTATCACCAGATCATTCTCAATTCATTACTTTCTCTTTATCTGTGACCTAAATGTGGAGGCAGGGAGAAAGTTTGAAGACAGAGGAGGAGGAAGAGAAGATGGAGTTCAAGAGGGTATCACAGAAAGGCAAACCTTGAAGAGGTGAAATCTTCCTGCCCAGAAATGACAGATACCAGAGAATTTCATTTAAAAGCAGATACTAAAGCTTCTGTGTAACTAGGAGGCTAACGGACGTGTGCATGGACGTCATGCTACAAGAGGTTATACTGTGTCTCTAAGCGCTAAAATGCGCGAGCCAAGGATACACATGCATCCGCTACACTGCTAGCGTTCCGTGGCTCTGGGATCTAATCAGGCAGACCATGTAAGATTAACTCCCCCTGAGGGTAGCCAAGGTCAGAGCCCGGTGAGCACTTCATACAAGGACCGTGGAAAACCAGGTCCACAGTGACAGAACACACCTTTTATAAAAACTCAGCCACTGACAGGCACTCTTCTCACAATCAGGCATGTGTAGTTCCAAAACAGTGAAGAAAACCAATGAAACTTTCATATTAAACCACTGTGAGAAACAACAGACAAAGCTGAGTTTAATCGCAGGGCTGAATTGCGTGTTGTGTTCCAGAATATTCTGGGCTCTCCACTACTGCATGCACTTTGCTATCATTAGCTGCTTAAGTAAAATGCTTTCAATGTGGACACCATCTCATTTCGTCTGATAATCAGAACTACTAGTTACCAATAATAGTGCCACCTGCTAGGGGCAAAAACCAGAAAAATAATGTTCTTTTTAAAGAGTTTCTGTTCATTTTATCATTATTACTTTAAAAAACATGTGAACTAAGCTCTTTCTTGCCATATCACCAAATACTCTATAATTCTTTTTAAGACGAGAACATGACTAAAATACCCAGATCTCTTCAATGACGTCCAAAGAGACCCCACAGCTGGCCTTCAAAATTTGCTCCCCCATGTGCTCTCTTCATTGCCTGCATTAATTCTAACAAGTGTACCTTCTTTAGGTGGCCACCTGCCCAACGAGCTTGGCTGCACTGCAATTAACAAGGCAGCGTATATAGGTGGATTTTTGTTGTTGTGATTTTGAACTTAGAATTAAATCAATAGCTATCGCCCTAAATTGGGAACTTGGTTCTAATCCAAGAAATAAGAAAATTCTAGAATTCTAAAAAAGTTCTTTGTGGAACTCATAATGTCCACAGATATGAATGAAGTTGTGTATGATAAGAGCAGAAAGCTAGGGCAACACACACACACACACACACACACACACACACACAGCATCTACTTCTTCATATGGTCAGAAATGCAGCTGATTATATTTGCCTAAACGTCCATCTGTTTTGAGCAGTGGGTGGCTTGTTTGCGCTCTGAAAATAATTCCACTGACCCGGAGCTCATTCCCATGCCACGAGGCGTGGCTGGTCTCCTCAGGGCACCAACTTCTGCTCAGCACCCCGCCCCGCCCTGCCCTTTTGGCTCCCAGTACCTCTGTGCCTCTCGACCATATGCCTTCGGGTTACTTTCCCAGCTCTACTTGGCCTTGTTCCCTCGGCCTTGGACCTCCGCTCTCTCTCAGGATCCCAAGTCATTTCCAGTCAGGCTCCAAGCTGCCCTCCAACTATGGCCACCGCTCCACCTTTAGGACACAGGTGCCACTGGCGTCACGGTGAGCATCTAGTTGGTAATACATCACTTAAAGCCATTTCCCTCTTCCTGAATATAACAGGAGGGAGCATGGCAACTGAATGGACAAAGCCATGTGGCGGACCTGTCTGATGGGAGTGTTCTCCCCTCCAAGATCGGAGCCCCTCCGTGCTCTTGGTGGGGCTGGCACCCCTTGGGTACACATCATCTTTCGCCACTGCCTCTTCTACACCTTCTCATAATGAGAAACAAGTGACGGGTGCCAGTTTCAAGGTTACTCTGTAGGGACAAGTGGGCCTCCGGAGCTGAAGCACAGGAAGAGAGCCCCTTTCTAGCTCTCAGCATGACTGACTGTGCTGCAGGCTTTGGTGTGGCTCACCTCCACAGCCAGGCCACACTGTCCACCCTCTGCAGTGGCCTCCTCCAGTTCTGTGCTCTGCGCTGTCCTTTCCTCTCTGAAATGAACTCTGTCCAGGATCATCCTGTTTACTATCCATCCACATCTCCTGCCCCACAAAGGCAAACTCCATGGAAGCAGGTACCTTATAGAGAAAAGATATTTCACATACTAATACAAAAAAATAAAATTCTCTCCCGGGCCTGGGCCCAGGTCTGGCATGCTGGTGGCTGCACACAGTGTACATCAATGCCACATGCACAGGTGGGGAGGGTTCTGTGAAGAGGAGCAAGTCACAGGACGCAAGCAATGGTCAGCGCCTGCCTGCAGCCCTGCATGAGTTGGCTGGGGAGGGTAAACTAGGGTTGAGTGGGTAAAAACACTTTCCTATGTGTAAGGGAAGCTGTAATACGTCACGTAGACAGGAAAGCTCCCTAGTAGTCTGCAGCCTCCCAAAGCTCTGACCTATGAGTGCCTTCTGGCTCCAGAGCGCTCCCATCAACCTGCTGGGTAAACTCAGTGCCTGTGCCTAACTCCCCAGAAGCTCCTTTTCTTAACTGGCAGAGCAAAAGGACTAGATTAAATAATACACTGCAGTTAACGAGTGTTTCCTGAAACACGTCCGCATGCCAGCACAACCATAAGCAGTTCTCCTGTACCTTCTTATTCCATCTCCACAACAATGCCATGAGCAGCAGTTTTGATGCCGTGATGTACGCAAAGGCACAGACATCAAGGGGGCCCGTGACTGGCCCCCTCACAAATACAAGCAGCAGAGCTGGCTCCAGCCGGGTCTGATTCTAGGATTCCTGCTGTTAGTCAAATCCCACCTGTGCTCACGAGTGCCCCTGGCCCCATAAGAGTGATTGGAAAGAAAAAGAACTGCGACAAGGACACAATGGTGACAATAAAAACCATCGTTATTAAAAATTCTATCAAGACTTCATTTTACATTTTAACTAGGATGATTTTCTTAAAAAACATAAGTTTCTGTGAAAAAATTAAAAAGCCTGAAATGTAGAGATCTGGGAGATTACTCAGTTTATTGCTCAGAATGGGTTTTGGCTGGAAAACCTAGCAGCTGTAATGTATAAGCCACGCTAATTTCTCAGGAATCACATTGCACAACTCTAGTTACTACATACTTTGGACCCAACTCTGTCAACTTGCTTTTTGGACTGAATTAGTCAAAATGGACAGACATTACTGCTTATGACTTTTTAAAAGCTAACAAAACACTGCAGGTCTGTATCATGATTGTATATTTCGAAAGATCTCTGTTAAAAAGTCTCTTGGTGTCTCGCTCTTTAAGAGACTGGTGTCTATCCAAAGGTCTGTGTTTCAATCATGGTAAAATAAATTTTAAATTTAAGATGGAGGGCTGGGGAGATAGCCAGGTGGTCTAAGCCCACCAAGTTTGATCCCCAGGGCCACATGCCATGCTGGCCCCAGAACCCTGGGTGTGCTGTGCTGTCCTAAAACTGGGCGTAGTGGCATTCCCCTATAATCCCAGAACTGGGGAGGCTGAGATAGGAGGATCACTACAAGTCTGAGCTGCACAGCGAGACCCTGTACCAAAGAATGAATGAAAAAAAGAAAGATTAAATTTAAGACGCAAATGACAAAATAAAGCCTATTAACAAGATGAGAAAAGTGTAGGCCCGTGTTAAAAAGATTACAGTAAATTAATTCTGTATCCCCTCAGCTCTACTGGTTATCTATCTCTTTAGTTCTTTCCAAAGTAGATTTCACACAATTGAAATGGAAAATTTCAAACTGGGAAACAGCATCATTTCATAACCTTAGTTTACTTGCCAAGGTACTGATCAGCTCCTACCACAAACCCATTCTCCAGCCTGAGAAAGCATCTGATCAATTACAAGCAATATGGTATCTCTTCTGTACATTCTGAGGAACGCTACATGGGCATTCTGGTCAACGTCATAGCTGAACTAAGATTAGTCACATTCAGCCAACTGGTGTACCTGGGAAATACTATCAAAACTAGAAGCCTCATTTTATCATCAGTTCTTGGGGCCTCATCCTTTCCCAGATGAAATAATTCTTGCACTTGGGCAAGAGCTTTTCCCATAACCACCTACATTTCTACCCCTTGGATCAGAGTCCATTCTTCCTTTCCTATTACTAATTTTCTCATAGTTCTGCTTAGACAACCAGATATTGTCTTATACGTTGGAGGGAACAAGAATTTTGTTCTTTGCTTAATCAATGAACTAATTTACCATTTATTTGCTGGAATGAAGAATGAAGTCTCATAGATTTTTTCCATCGGAAGTATGTAGAAGTCCCTGTCAAATGTTGTCTGTGCCTGTCTCTGTCAGTCTGCCCATCTGTCTGTCTGTCTCTTTTTCTCTGGACTTGCAGAACTCTGCTTTCCTCTCTACTGCCTGGTTACAAGTCAGTAATAATGTTAACCTTTGTATTAGCATCACAATTCTCAAAGAGAAGTTCAGACACTGTATCCTATGGCTCAAATTTATAATATTCCCCAACTTTCCCATGGGTGCAGAAGGTGACTGGGGCCAGTAATCTCACCCATGGGTGAGCTCAGTAGCTCGCTGTGCTAGCTAGAGGTGCAGCCTGGCTGGAGGGAGGTCCTTAGGGGTGTAACCTAAGGGGTGCATTCCTGTCCCAGGTTCCTGCTCTGCAGGCTGACTGCCCTGACAAGGGCAGCCTTCTCCTCCCATGCCCTTGGGCCACACAGTTTCAGTCTGCACTGAAACCAGAGCCAAAATACACCTCTCCTTTAAGGTGCAGGTAATTTGCATTGTACCATGGGAAAGTGACTCAACATACAGAGCTCCACAATGAAAGTGGGTTAGGTACCAGCAGTAATGGAGGGGCAGACACGTAATAAGACCCTGGTTTGGAGAGGAGAGGTGAGAAATTGGAGGTCGCAGTTCTTCTGCAGACCACAGTTCTAAGATGCAAGGACTTATGGGAAAAAAGGAGTTGGTAGATGGCAGTGATGTAACACGCGAGAGAGTCGTCTCTAGTGGACCTGGTGTGTTTTATCAAGACTGAGATTCCTAAAGGCAGAGCAACGGGTTAACAGGCAAAGATAATTAAGCAAAAGGAAATTAGTTATGGGAAGACATTATAAACTATTTTACTACATAATTAAAGATCTTACTACAGATAAAAATGTATAAGAATGAGCAGGGTGAGTAGATGAAGTCAGTTCTACAGTACATATGTGTGTTATAAGTTACTGAGCATCAGAGCCAATGTGAACAGATGAAATTCATCAATTTGGGAGCGCACCCCATCCTATCGCCATGTCTAGTTTCTACATTCTTAGGATTAATCTGACTGAGACAGTAAAACATGTTTAAAAAATTAGGTTTGAATTCAACAATTGAGTAATAACCGTAATTTTTTTTTTTTTTTTGGCTTTCAAAACTTAAACCACAGACCTGATAGTACAGTGGTTGACTCAATAGCAATTTTACTCTATGTCAGCCTCAGCTTTTGTTAAAATTAATATAATAAACATTTAATACCATAAAAATCAATTGATTCATTGTGCAAATGATAAATGTGTATATATTATAAAGTATTATTTAAAATCAAGATTATCTCACAACAGTTTGACAAGATGAAGATCCAATAGCCACAAGGTAGGATCTTGGTCCAAAATAACCTCAACTATCTTTAAAAAAGATGGTGGCACACACCTTGAGTCCCAGCACTCAGGGGACTGAGGCAAGGGGACTGCCCTAATTTTAAGGTCAGCCTGACTACAAAGTGAGGCCCTGTCTCTCCCCGCTGCCCCCCAAAAAAAGAGATGTCAAAGTTGCGTGATGTTGTGGCACAAGTCTGTAAACCCACATCCAGGAGGCTGAGGCACGAAGATCACCACTAATTCAACAGCAACTAGGGCCACATAGCTACAGTACTACTTTTTCGTTTTAAAACACAGATCTTTATCTTAGAAATCTATACTAGTTATTTTCTTGCTACTGAGAAAAAATATCCAGTACTTGAAGTTAAAGGAGAAAAGTTTCACTTTGGCTCAAAGTTTGCAGAGGTTTCAGGCTATAACTGGCTGGCTCCAAGGCAGGGCAGACAGGCATCCAAGAGCTGAATAACACGTGGCAGGCAGAAGGTGCAAAGCAAGCAAGAGACCTTAGAGCTTCTTTCTGCCCCTTTTATACTTTATCTAGATTTATCTAGATTACCATGATTCAGGGACTGATTAAACCAGTCAGTGGACTGATTAAGTAATCACATTGAATCCAAGTATCATACACTCCAGGTTAAACCACCTGTGAAAACCCCCTACCTATGACTGTATGAGGGGACACCTAAACACAAACCATTACAAAACCTGGATATATTTACCACAGATAATATGGAAAATGTTACACGAAAATATCTATTATTCTGGAGGCAGACCACCCTGGGTCTGCTGGAAACTCATTTGACCCAGCAACTAGGCCCAGTGTGTGAGTGAGACTGCACGGGGCCCGCCAGAAACTCATCTGACCCAGAGACAAAGCCCAGAATGTGAGTGGAACTTCATCCATCAGACAGGCCCAGTGTGGAAAACTGCCACAGAACTCCCTGCAGAGAGACTAGAGATAAGGCCCATCCTGCTGATCCAGGAGCAGAACATCTTGCCAGAGTGGCACAGCAGGTTCACCTCCACGGGCTGCAGCAGGAAAAAGTGGAGCTCAGAAACCAGACCCAAGCCACACATACCTTGACAAGTTTGAAGTTGGTAGATCCAGATCTGGTACTAAAGTAAGAACTCTACCAAAGCTCTACACCAAAGCTCAGAAGGCAGGGCTACGCAAAATGACAAAGAGAAGGAGCAAAATGCACTCTCAGGCCCTGAGCCCACACAGAACTAAAGCAGGAGACAACAGCATAGAAGAAATTGGAAATCACACACCTGAAATCTCTGAAATAATAGTATCGGAAGTAAAGTAACAACTGCAGAAAGGCATAGAGGGAATCAGATCAGAAATAATTTCTGGGGGCCGGCGAGATGGTTCAGTGGTCTAAAGCGCCTGCTAAGGAGGGCTCAGGCAACTGCGGGGACTGCAGTTCGATCCCCGGCACCACATGCTGCGCCAGCGCCACCACCAGGGCAGGCTGAGCCAGCCACAAAATGAATAAATAAAGAAACAAACACAACAAGCAAACAAATAAATAAATAAAATTTAAAAAAAAAAAAAAAAGAAAAAGAAATAATTTCTGCAGTAAAAAAAGAAATAATACCTATAATGTCTACCCCATTGGGTGGCTGGCTGTGCTGGCACGTGACCTAAGCCCTGTGCCCCGCTCCATGGGACCCGCTCACAGCTCAGCACCCTGAGTGGCCTGAAGCCTGAGAAAGAGCCCTCCAGGACGAGCCCTGGTGGCCACCGCACTGGCTCTAGAGGAAGAGTGTTCAAAAGCAAAACAGATCCTTTCTGCAGCTGACAGTATGATTGTCTTTGGATGCTAATGTTTCTAGAAGAACCTTGAATGCCTAGGGACTTTCAAACCCTGCTGGTCATTGTCTTCAGTTCTCTTCAAACCACTTCAGCATTGCGACTGCCAGGGACCTGGATGTACTGGAGCACATGTACCCAGGAGTACACGCACCTTTTGATGCCACTCCCGTGTAGGACTCCATTCTGGTGTCAAATGCTGACAAAGTGAGGACGGACTTTCCACTTGAAACCACTGCTAAACAGAGCAAGGTACTGGCTTTACGATACTGCTCATGGAAGCCCATTTGTGATGCAACGTGGAAGGCTCACAGCACAAACTGATTCATGGGATGTGTTCACAAAAATCTCACCTGAACTTCTATAGCCATAAAATATTCGTTATAACTTTTCCATTACCTGTGTTATTCACTGCAATAGACTCTCTCATTGTTTGGATTATGATGTACAATAGTAAATTGTGGAGAAACACAAAGCGTAAAAAAAAAAAAGAATACCTATCATAAACGAAGTACTAAGTGCTTCTAAAGAAGACACTGATTAAAAAAATAGAGGAGAATAGAAAAATGATGGAATCCTTGAATGAGCAATATAGGAAAGTAATAGACTGTATGAAGCAGATTCAAAGTGCTACACAGGAAATTAAAACCCCAATCACAAGGTGGCAAAATCATCTCAATGAAAGTGAAAATAGGTTTTCAGACCCTAAAGATACCATTGCAGCTAGTGAAGAGGTAAGAAAAGATCTCTTAATAACAACTAGGATGCAAGAAAAAATAATTCAACATCTGCAAGATGCTGCAGAGGTGAACAACGTAAGACTAATAGCCATCAATGAGAAAGAAGGAGTCTGTACAAATGATATAAAAAGAATATGGGCAGAAGTATTAGCAGAAAACGTCCCAAATATGGGGAAACAATGTGACATTCAGGTAACTGAAGCATACAGAACTCCAAGTACCATCAACCCAATTAAAACCACATCCAGACATATAGTAATCAAGATCCCAGAAATTCAGCACAGGAATGGTATACTAAAAGCCGATGGAGAAAAGAAACAGACCACACTTAAAGGAAAACTCATTAGAATAATGGCCAATTTCTCTTTACAAACCATCAAGTCAAGAAGAGCATGGAGCAAAGTACTTCAAGTCTTGCAAGAAAACAAATTCCAGCCCAGACTGCTATACCCTGGAAAACACTCTTTCAAGTTCAATGGAGAAGTGAAATACTTTCAGGACAAAGTGCAACTGAAGAATTTCATGATGACAAAGTCAACCCTGCACAGTTTACTAAAAGATATTCTAGAGAGAGATCAAAATGATCACAACTCCATGAAGGAGAATGAAAAGAACCCACCAAATAGGGCTAACAAACACAGGAGAAAAAAGAGGTATACAAAAGCAATCTTTCAAATATTCTTTTGTATACAGAAGCAGAATATGTCCATCAGCATATTCCACAAATGGACTTTTCCTGCACCCTATGGGTCATGATTCTTTCTGGGTCTACAGGGTGGATATCAAGGAAATAGCAGTAGCTCAGTCCCACAAGCAACACTTGGCCACCAGTAAACATCACGGACACTGTCTGTGTCCACAACATACTAGAACTTTGTGCGATATCCTATCCCCAAACCGTTATAAGTTCTGGTCATATATTTGCCATTTCAGTATTTATGTTATGTTTTATTCTTAGTAATTCTTTCCTACCACGGAAACTTTTTCTTAGTTGATATCTTTGTATATATTCACCTATTCAAATACTATGTGAGTACTCCGAATTGATTAAAGATATGTACATATGATACACAACATTCTGGCCTCTAAATTGGACTCATGATTTGATTTGAATTTTGGAATATTGTTTTGAAATATTTAATTTAATTTAATTACAATTAATATTTAATTACTTTTCTTAATAGTTTAATTATACTTTTTGTTTTATGATTCATACTGTATCTCTGACTTATAATCTACTTATAAGACATGATGATATTTTCTCCTAGTATTGGAAATTTTAAAAAGAAAGAATTTATATAGATAGATATACACACAAGAGAGTTAAGATAGATATACAGCTACTTTGTCTTAGTTCATTGAGAATTAAAGTTTGTACTAACACTGTTTAGACAAGATATCAGGTCTGCACCTTGTCCTCTGAATGACTACTATAAAGACAACAAACACACAGCTGAAGAAGGCTCTGGGATAACAGAGTACAGACTCCAGTAACGAGGTATAAGCCACAGATTATATGGGGCTACCGGATCAGCAAGGGACGGGTAGCGTCCCGCCCTAGAGCCTTCAGAGGCAGCCAGGTAACCACCAACGCCTTGACTTCAGACTTCTGGCTTCCACTAGCATGACAGTATTAAGCCACCCAATTTGTGTGGTCACTTGTTATGGAAGTTCTAAAAACCTGAGAGGGGATACATATATTTGGCTTGTGTGGTTAATGTGTGAGTAATTTTCATCTTCACTTATAATGCTCGCATCATATTTAACTTCTAGTTTTCTAACATGTTTAATTCCAAGAATTTACAGTTTGGCCAGATCCCCTCTTTTAGATTACTATCTAAATGCAACAGAACTGATGGTCACTTTTACTACGTATCCTTTGTGCACATAAAAAGCCATGCATTTTCTTCCCCATCTGTGAGTCTTCAGGTGATTACCTAGGGGCTTCATTGTTTGCTGCAGTCTAGAAGGCAAATGGATACTAACAGTTTAGCTCCCTAGTGAATAGGAAAGGAAGCAGGCGATCTTCTTATTAAAAAAAAAAAAAAAAAAAAAAAAATCCCATACTTGGCTATAGTAAACTAAGGGAATCACAGGATGTCCTGTCTAATAGTATCTGGCTTCCTTTCATGGGACATCCTACACTAAAGCAAAACAACACTTAGCTCTCCCCTTGTCCTCTGGTAGCTGTGGCTTGCTCAGTTCCAACCAGAACACAGAAACTCACTGCCCACTGCATGGAGAGACAAACACTAACTGCACTACTAGAAGGACTTGGAAAACAGTAATTATCTCAAACCTTGGGCTGAAGTTTTTGCTTGTCATATGAATATCCGCACATATCTTTCACTTAAACTTAACAGAGAACATTTGATCTAGCATTAAGAGCCTACTTGATACAAAGAATATCTACATGATTACAGCATTTTTCTTCACAGAATCGAGTTTTGTCTTTAATCTGTGAAGATCCTATAGAAATTTTTGCTCCTAAATTTAACACTCTCATATGAAAATTTTACAGTGGATTTAGTATCTCTCTTTGAGCTCCACAATTATTGTGATTATTTTGCATTTAATTTTAATATTAGTATGCATTGAGCTTAATTCAAAAATCAAAAACCTGAAATGCAACCTCAAAATTCAAGACTTCTTTTTTTTTTGGTGGCACCAGGGTTCAAACTCACAACCTTGCACTTGCTAGGCAGACACTTGTGTCATGGAGCTATCTCCCTGGTCCCCAAGACTTTAGAGTTGACACGATGTTCAAAATGTTTGGATTAGGGATACTTTCTATCAGTAGAGACCCTGGAAATATTTCAAAATCTGAAAAAAAAAAAAAAATCCTAAATCTGAAACAATTCCAGTCAAGGGATTTTCAACCTATGTACCAGAGCAGAGCTTACTGCTGTAATAGGCACTGCAGACTAAGGCAGGAACAACTCCCTTTTTTCTTTAGCATTTACATACAGGTTAAGAATAAAAGACCCAGAGATATCAAAATCTAATTCAAAACTACCTTACAATACTCAGAATACATTCTCCCAATCCCCCTAAAACAACAAGGATTGACCTAATTTCCAAATGGGCAGAGCAGCTGCACACACACCACTAAAGAAAGCAGGCGCTAACATCATTAGTCATCAGGAAAATACAGGTCAAATCTTAGTGAGATACCCCCGGCCAAAACGTGAAAGACTCACAATACCTCCTGTTCCCAAACACACAATGTGGGACCCCCACACTCTGCTAATAAGAATGTAAAAGGGAACAACTACTTTGGAAAACTGCTGGCAGTTTTTTTTTTTTTTTCCAGTTAAACAAACACCTGCCATATGACCCAAGCACTCCACGCCTAGGCACACAGAGATTTGCACACAAATATTCACAGAATATTCACAACTGCTACAAACAGGAAATAAATGTTCATCACATAGAGAGTGGACAAAGTATGGCATTGCCATATGACGGAGTACTCCTTGGCAATAAAGAGTGGGGGACTGCAGATATGCTCAGTATGGGTGGATCTCACATTTACTCTGCTGAGTCAAAGCAGCCAGGCACACTGGATTCTTAAGGATTTCATTCATAGAGCATGAAATCTAATCTGGGGTCACAGAAAACAGAAGTGGGTCCTGGGGTGGTAGACAGATGAGATACAAACTGCAAAATGTGCAAGGAATCGTGGAGCAGAATGGCAAGGTTTAAATCTTGGCTATGGCGATGACCTCACGGCCCACACTGCCACAGCTTAGCAGTCATTCACTTTAAGGGGATGCAGTTTATTGTACATAAATTAATTCTTAATTAAGTGGATGGAGGAGACTATGTCTAGTGTAGCTGGTTTGAATTTTTTCCCAGGCTCAACTTGGCCTTTGACCAGGTATAGTACTAGGCACTTAGGACACAGAGGCCACATATTATTAGAGATACAATAAAAGAGCAGATTTAAATGACAAGCAATAAGACTTGCTAACATTCTTAGAGGAATTTACTTTGCACCAGGCAATGCTTCATGTTATGTTCTGTATCTCATTTAATCCACATAGGAATTCCATGAAGATGGTGCTGTTATTACTTCCATATGCACAGTAGGAAAATGAGGCTTAGGGAGGCCAACAAATTTGCCCCAGATAAAACATTTAGAACGGGGCTGGGGTATAAAATAAGTCTCACTCCAGAACAGAGCTCTCCCCAGGACTCCCCCCTGCTTCTTCAAGCAACTCCCTAGCTAGGCACGCCGATCCCCAACTGGTCCTAGTGAGGGGTAGAAGCAGCTAGGTGGGCCAGACCATCCTTTCAGTCTAGATCCAAAGGGCAGCAGTGCGTCACACAAGCTGAAGACAAGCTACCCACGCTCATGAGGACATCTTTACGTCAGTGCCATCACAGTGTTACCTGCCTATCAACTTCCCAGAATAAACATCACATCTGTCTGTCTCTCAAATTATTGCGCTTTCCAGGCCCCTGTAATAGACCCGGAAGCGTCTTGCTGGCCCCTCTCTCCTGTTGCCAAACCCCGCCTGGGTGCACACAGCACACATCACTTTCTCCTCCCCAAGACTATACATTTGAGGGGCAGTTTTGCCTGAGGAAAGACAGCAAGACTAAAAGGGAGGGATGGACATGAGGGTGGGAAACCCTAACTTTCTCCACGATGCACATGTCTGCCTTCTACCCCACGAATGGATGGCTCTGTCCTCTGCTTTCTCCTTTTCTGGCTGCAATATTTGATCACAAGCTCCACAGCCTCTTTAGGGCTTCAGGGCTGCTCACAGTGAGGATAACATTTGCAAAGCCCTCTTCTTGTTTCTTCTTAATCGGGCAGGCTCCTGGCTGTGTTCCCTCAGCCTTCACCCAGACTTGTGGCTGAGGCAGCTTGGGCAGGGACACATAGGGAAGGCACACCGCTGGCATCCAGAGCAGCATCACAGGCCCCTGGGGCTCCTTGACTGCTCCAGGCCAGAGGCTGGGGGAACAGCGGGGAGGATGGATGACAGTGGCATGGCTCAAAAAGGCAATGACCTGCACCCTCACAGATCTGGCCCCATACAGTACTTGACAGGCAGCAGGGGCTCGATAAATGGGGAGAAAACAAAAACGTAAAGAAGATATTGAAAAATAATCCTCACAGTCAGCAGGCGCTTCACAGAGCATACTAAGCAGGCTAGATACATCACCAAAAACAACACAAGCGACTCTAGCGAGCACTGAAGAAAACAAAACAAAACGAGGGTGGTGGGCTGCAGTGTGTGAAACCCCCAAGGGCTGCGGGAGGTGGAAGCCAGAGCAGCACAGCCCATCCCATCCGTGAGCTGCGATGGCTGTGATGCTGTGCTACAAGAACGGTGCCTGCATCTAGCAAACCATGCGTGTCCCCCATGTGACTTTAGCAAGTCCACGGATGTGCCAAGATGCTTTCTACAATACTTCAGCACATAAAAACGAAATTAAAATTCCATCTATCTTTTAAAAATCCTTGCTGCTGAAGTACTAAGTGACACACTACTGTCTGATTAGGCATTTCTATGGCTTCAATTTTTTTTTAAAGAAAACAAGCAGATACACAGCGACTAGTCCGCCCAGTTCTCACCCTGGTTAGTTTCTTACCTTTCTTTCCCCTCGTACAAGAATATCTATTCAATTTTCTTCACTGCGTATGAAGGTAAATAAACAAGTAATGCATTATTTTTAACCTAGTGATGGCCAATATGTATATCACAAAAATTCAGGGATCTGAAGACGTTAACCAGAAATGGTTCAAGAGTGCATGGGGTTAAAAAAGGAACTGAGAAAGGTCCCCGTACTGCTATCCACCCTCCACCACGAATGCAGTCATGATGAGCTACCAATGTGCCAACAAAAGGCTTAGAAAAGCCTTTTACTCCTCCTTGGGTCATGTTTTTAAGGAAGAAACCTTCCCACCAAAGTCACTCAGCAGTGCTCAAGTGCACGTTAAAAAACAGATGTGGGGTCACTGTAGGGTATGCACACTACTTTTATGCTCATACTCCATACCTGACAGCTTTTGAAAATCACCTCAGTGATCATTTTGCCTTCAGAAAGCATCAGAGTGGAAATAGCAAATTTACTTTTTTTAGGACTGAGCCAACTGAAGACTTGAGAACCAGTAACAGCCAGAAAAAAAACAGATACTCTGTGTACTTTCCAGGCTGGGGTGGACACCTCACCATCATGATCCCCTCCAGGCCTTCTCCCACCTCTCCTTCATGGTCCCCTCCAGGCCTTCTCCTGTGGCAGCTGAGGACTCCAGAAGCTGCTTCAAGAAGGGCTATCCCTTATTTATCTTTGTATTTCAGGAGTCTACCACAGAGACTGGCATACAGAAAAATCTCAGTAAGTCTTCTGAACACAGAATTTTTGCTCTGACCTTAATAATAATCATGTAGTAGCCAACACTGGGAATTCTTTTAAACAATACATTGGTAACTATCTCAAAACATGTTTGGTCATTCCAGAAAAAGAGTAGATAGTGGGGGAGGAGCCCATTTTCTGTAACTGCCTTTGCCCTTGATTTGAGGGCACCAAATGAAAACCCTGCAAGGAACCATGGAAGGCCCATAAGTGAAGGATACCAGCGTCTATAACCCAAGTATAATTGTGAACAGAAGAAAGCTTCCCATAGATGTCAATGCCTCTGGTATTTCTGACAAATTACCTCCTAGGGCTTTGCCAGGGTAGGAGACACTAAATAAAGAACAAGGAATTAATGTCTTTAAAGCAAAACAAAAGAAAACAAACACTACTTCTAGGAAAAATGAAATGGGATTACAGAAATCTAAAGTAATCTCCCGTGGAGAACAGTCATTTTTACGAAACGACAAACACTGGCCACAGACTTCAAGATCAATTCTGTGTGCAATTAACACAGCTCCACAAAGCCTACCTTGTAGAATTTGTAGGTTAGACAACATGTGCAGTGCTGCTATCAAAACCACACACTGGGAACAGTCACAAGTTTACAGATCTCCTCCCCCCCACACGCACGTGTCTGTGCGCACACACGGATATACGCAGCACACTCTTCCCTCCTGCCCTAGTCCTTTTGTATACCAAAATTGTGACCGAAATTCAACTCTTTTGGAACAGTCCTTTTACTTGCTGGAACCAAGTTAGGCCCCAAACCAACAGAATCAGTGGGCTCTGGCCATATTTTCTTAACTAGCTCAGTATTAAAGGACCACATCTCTAGAAGCTGCTATCAGCTTGATCATCCTTCGTACCTGTCACCAACTTCCACCCCTTTAGAAACAAAGTAAATCAGAACAATCCAGTACTTTAAGAGAAATTGTGTGTATGCTCAACCAAGCGAAATCCTAGCAAGCCTGGAGAGATCCAACACTAAAAATGTACAAGCATTTTTTTTTTGCAGTGATCTAAGAAATTACTACGTGGTCCATACCTTTCAATCTTCACCTCACTGATGATTTACTTTTAGTACATTCAATGATGGTCTTAGAGATGCATATTCAGGAGACATTTCTTTGACTCCTCAAGGCAAAAGTTATCTAATTTCTATTTCTATGTGAATGGTCGCTTTCTATTTCTGGCTTCAATGTAGGCCAGAAACACTGAGATAAACAACGAGAATCAGAATTTCAAACTGAGCTGAGAATCAAAGTCCATGGGATCCCAACGGGATGTGTGCAGAGTGCTCCAAGGCAGAGGACTATTTCAAGACACTGGGTGATTATGAGACACCCAATCAGTACCACAGAGGTAGGACAGCTGAAAGCCTGAAATGAGGAAGACTGAAATGATTCTAACATACATATGCTAACATATGCTAACACTGTGGAAAAAGGTACTTTGGACAGGAGAGATGTAAATCCACTTATCCTTGAAAATGAAACAGACAAAATCTTTTTTTTTTTTTTTTTTTTGCAGAACTGGGGATCGAACTCAGCACCTTGCACTTGCCAGGCAGGCATTTGTGTCCCTGAGCTCTCTCCCTGGCCCTGCTGACAAAACTTATAACGAAGTTATGAGCCAAGGCAAACTCTTGGTTCTCTTTAGTGGCCCCCACCACAAGTGACATCTTCTAGCTGTCAGTGTTCTCAGCAATTTCATAATCCTGTCTGTAAGCCTTATGGCAGGACACAATGAGAGAGGACGCCTCACGGCGAAGCAGCAGATGCCCTGCTTCTGAGTTTGGGAGGATCAGTGCAGTGCTCCACAGGGGGTGTTCATGTATTAGAAGCCACAGTCTGCCTTAAGTCTCAGCCCTTTTAGAACACGAAGTGACATTACTGACACTGCAGACAGAAAGTGGCCTGTGTACGTACCTCAGGACCTATCCATCGAGCTACCTTGCCCTGATGAAGGATAAGGGACTCGGGTTCTCTCACAGCACGAAATGAATACCCTTATTAACTTTGGGGCCCACAGGGTGGGGCACTTGTGGACCCCATTTTCCTTTTGAGTCACATTTCGAAACAGGAAATGGATTCTGGTATGTACCTCTGTTCTCAATGCACTGTCAGGTAACAAGCCTTTAGTAGTTTCCTATTTCGAAGTTCCTACTACGCTGCCTGCTTTGCAATATTCCTGTTGTATTTTCCACATACACTAGGTGAGGCCGGTGAAATCACATCTGAGTCCAAGGCCTGTATCTTTTCACTGAGACAGGGGACTCCCACAGTCGCTTTTCACACTCTACTGCATACTGGCCTTAAAAGTGTATTTTCTCTCTTTAACGCACTGTGGGCTCAGGAAGTGCAAACCACTTTTCCTATCAGATGAAGCAAAATATGTAAATCTGACATAAAATGAGCTGTTTGTAACTCTGACTATGCTAGAACTCAAGGGCTTTGAAGGAGTACCCAGCAAAGACCTGGGCAGGAGCAGCCTCCTAAATATTTACTGAATTCTCCAATCATAATAGAATTTTTATTTCAGCCCCAACATGTCCCCCTTCATTAATCTAAGTGGTTATTCATGGCAGCTTCAAGAGGTCTCTATAAACATAAGAAAAATGCTGCATAAGAAAATCAACCTTCTAGATTACCAAGGACGCGCTCACATTACTGCTCTGCTAACTCAGGCACTGCCAACAGACACCACGACCAGCGACCAGTGACAGGGCTGGGAAAGGCTTCTCCCCAAGGGCACCAGCCCTCAAGCCCACCCCGTGAACAGAAGCCACCACAAAGAGAAAAAAGTTACCAGACGGGGCATCTCAGAAAACACTAAGCGATGTTCTGTCTTTTCTGAACACTGGGAGAACACTAAAGACCAAATCAGTATTTTCAGAAATCTTCACTGACAGCATGAACTCAGGCGGTTCTAATGTGTGTCTAATGGAGACAGAGGAAGCTAGATTTTTGCTACCTGGGGGATCGCTGCTTTTCTGGGGAATGCGATTTGAAATCTACATCCTGGTAAAAAGTGAGTCAAGTTAGAATAGTGACCCCTGAATGGAACACAATGTCACCACTGCCTGCACTACACCCTTTGTTTTCCTTAAAACTGTCCATCTTTTTAAATTAGCAGAACTGGCTATTTGTAGGCCAATATTTTTGACTTACATTTTAGTTTTGCTTTTTTAAACAGTCCATTTCATGGGGCCAAGAAACTTCACAAAAAATAAATAAAATATTTGGAAACATAAGCTACTGTAATTGCTTGTCCAAACACCCATTTTGAAATAGTCCTCTGGCCACATCTATTCATTCTCAAAAGCCTGGGGTATACAAACAAAGATGCAGACGGCAGAGAGCCAGTTAATAAATCTCATTTCCCATCTGCATCTGCATGAAGCAGAGCTGTGGGGAGGACCCTCTCCAGGGAGATCCACAGCATAGCTCATGCACTCTGTGAATTAAACAGTGTCACCTTAAATGCCCCGTTCACAGTTATTTTTTAAGCAGCTTTTCAAATATATGGGTTTCTAGTGCTCCTAAATGTGGCGAGGAAGCTGAGGAGGAGATCAGACACCAGTGGACACGAGCAGTGGAAATGCATGTGCGTGCATGTGCGTGCGTGTGTGTGTGTGTGTGTGTGTGTGTGTGCGCGTGGTTTCACGGAGCCATTTTCGCATCTGGTCTTTTCAACTGGAATTACTAATCAATAAGATATTTGCTTTTCTAATCAAAATGCACACTACCTTCAAAAACGATCTACCACCTATTCTACTCCAGGTTGCGAAAATGAGCTGTTTACACTAACAGATACCTAGGTCATCATATCTGGGTCAACAGTGACAGATGACTTATTTGTAAACAATATGGTGCAAATGCTGTGAAAACAGAAGAGTGACTGCTTGCCCATTAGCTGCTTGGCAGTCCTATTTGCTAGGACTCCTCTTACCTATACTGGAGGTATGGCAAAGAGCCCCAAAAGAGTGCCTTTCCATTAACAGCCTTGTTTCCAAAACAAAGATTTGTTTTATGTTGTTTTAATTTTTATTTTTTGAAGTATTAGAGATAGAGAGCAGGGCCTTCCATGTGCTAGGCAAGCACTCTACCTCTAAATTATATCCCCAGCCCAGAAACAACTTGTTTTAAATGTTTGAAGTTAGCTTCACAATATCTCTGTAAGAATGGACTAGATATCTTTATGCAAAACAAGCAAAGGTAGAAAATAAAGCCAAAGATAAAGGGCTTGCTGGGTTCCTATTACAATGGAATTGTTTGTGGCCTTGGCCAAGATCCTGGGCTCATTTGAAGCCCTCCACAGAGAACTTTTAAGCACATCTCATTGTTGAGGGCTAGCCCCACGCTTTCAGCCTAAGTCAAACTTTTTCTTGGTTAAGTCTCTACTGAGTTTTCAAATTGTCTTCCAAGTTTCCTTAGCAATTAAAGGACTATATTATTCCAGTCTTGGTTTGCCAAAATAATGATGGAACATTTCCGGAGAGAAAAATGTGTCACATTTTTCCTTTCCCTATGTCTTTCCTCCAAAAAAGTGGATGTCATTACATTGGTCATTCACAAGGGAAGCAGACCAAGACATTCAGTGCATCAGTTTGTATCCTTCTGTATAAATGCAAGACAAATGCAGTTTTGGAGGCCTCTTTCTTTACTTACTGTTATGGTTCATGTCTAGTTGTCCCCCCAAAGCCTCACACAATCATGGGGCAGGGACGTCTAGAGTTTGAGACTTGACTCATGATCCACTGGGATTATGTGTTTTAGTACTAATGGGACTATGGGTCTGAGTTCTTCTGGGATTATGAGTGTAGCCTAAGGCGGGTAGGCTGAGGCAGAGAGCCTGAATGTAATATAAAAAGAGAGACAGAGAGACAGACGGAGGTTGTTGCTCTCTGCGAACTGGTTGGTCAGTTGCCTCTGTCGAGTTTGTTGCTGTTCTGCTGCCATGAACTGGATGCTCCCTGCCCTGTTCCACTCAGCCTTGGGCCAGCTGAATAGGGACTGAAACCTCCAATAATTGTGAGCTAAATAAACCTTTCCTTCCTTCATTTTGGGTGTTGGGTATTTGTCCCAGCAATGAGGGAAAAGTGACTAAAACTTACCCTATACCGCTTCTCATTACAATACCCACTAGCCCTGTTATAAAAAAAATACAAATACAATGATGCTCTACAATGACGAATTTGTTCAGTCAGATCATTATTCAGATTCAGTTTTGCTTTTTATATAATCTTAGGTATTACTATTAAAGACTCAAGAAAGCAAACTGGAAATAATTCAGAAAATTGAACTAGTAATTTGGGTCAAGTTGAAGAAGCAAATAAAATTTAATTCCAAAATAATACCATGAAAAGGTAACCGTGAATCCTTCTGTCAAATTATTTTCCACTGCCATTGCAAATGGGTTTAAACGAGTAATCAAACCCAACTGGGCAGCTCCCTTTGGTTCTCTGGTGAGTCTATGCTCCACCCTAAAAGCCACTGGAACCTATAGCACGCATTAAACCACTTGGGAAACGACAGCTTCCAGCACATTGCTTGTAAGAATGGGTCAAATAAATTTAAAAGCAAGTCAACTTTTTTTCTTCTGAAATTCTATTTTTAGCTTTGGGATGGTTACAGAGGACAAAGGTAGAACAGTAATGACAGAAGGAGTCCAATTTTCTAAGCACAGTGTCTCCTAAAGAAGAATACCAAGAACTGCGGATCAGTCTAGGTTTACAGAGGAAGAACAACAAACGCTTGAAATCCCTGAGGATGGCACGTTAACACGTTTGCTGGAGCTATAAGGCATGAGATTTTGGTGACCTTACGGGCACAGCCAAAATTAACTCCAAGTAATATAACTGCCAGGGATGACAGAGCAAAGGTTGCATATATATGTATGTGTGTGTGTGCGTGCGTGCGTGCGTGTGTGTGTGTGTGTGTATATATATATATATATATTTTTTTTTTTCCAACAAACTGTGTGCTTTTGGTCAAAGAGAAAGGAAGCAGGGTATTTTTGGTCCTATTTTACGATATGCGACGTTTATACACATAAAAATAGGCTTCCCATAAGGCCATCTGACTGTGTGGATGAAGGCTTTCAAAAACGGTTGATTTCCTGTTGCTTGCTAGCAGAAAGGATGCGCTTCAGCTTCAGTGGTATGTGTGCTCAACTTCAAAGCAAAAGCATTGTTGGTGGTTATCAAGGTAACATTAAAGAATAACTACCTCTTCCTTTTGAAAAAAAACAGAAGGAAAAAATGGAAACAAAGCTTTGTAAATAAGGAGGAAGAGGGACTGAAGGGAAGGGAGGAGAATGGAAAAAAGAACAAGCAAAATATAGCATGTACAGGTACAAATCTCCTGTGACGAATGTTATTATGCATAGCCAAAATATAACAATAAAAAGTACTATACAAAAAAAAAAAAAAAGAAGAAATAAAAATAACTATCCCAGTACAAAAGAACTTCAGAGGAAATGTGACCAAAGCTATCAGTCTAAGTGTGGCCTTGAGCTGCCTAAGACCCTAGCTGCCTTCTCCATTACATTGTTATCCTTATCAAACAATGCAAACAATTTTAATGAGCTTATCTACGGGAACATATTGCCAGATACATTAATGTAAAAATGATGCCAACCGCACAGGCCAACTCATTAATCAAAAGGCTCACAATACAATGACCGAGATCATTCCCATCCTCAAACCAGACCTCTGCAAAATACCAGGAATTACCTTTCTACTGTAAATAAGGAAGGGTTCCCCCCACCCTGGCGGAGGCCATAAACTCCTAAGAAAATGCACTAACAACACCCAATTTTTTCCAGGTCCATTACAGTCTAGTCTCTTTGTAAAAAAAAATCCAAGGTTCAAAGGAGAAAATTTTGTTTTATGCCTGACACTGTGACCTCTGCTGTCAACCCTCGCACCAATCAGCGGGCGGAATTCTTACAAAGCTCCATCAATCTGGTGGTTTAACATCACAGACTGCAGCTTAATCTAGAGGATTCCATCTTTCCTGCACGCTCTCCAGATTAGGCGTAAACGTTTTTTTTTCTCTCTCTCTCTCTCTCGCCATCCTCCCATTTGTTCTCTCTGCCTCTAGGCACAGCTACCTAATGGCTCCTTTAAAATCAAAAAGGGGAAGGAGAAAAGGAAGCGCTACAGGCTCTGTCTCTCCGCCGAGGAGGAGCAAACAGCATGCATTTTATCAACGTGGAAGCACATAGATGGAAAGAGACCCTTTGCAGGCAGCAAACCTATTCACAAAACGCTTTCCATCTGCACTCGCGAAGCCTCGATGCACACCCAACGTGACACATGGAAACAGATAGCGAACAGTCACGCCAGCCTTCCCGAGCGCACGTCTGCAGCCCGGCTCACCGGCAGCGGCCGCTCCATTATATAACGGGCCGGATTTCCGCGCGTCCGGGTCCCGCGGGCCGGCGGGCGGCGGGCGCGCCCCGGGGCCAGCCCCATTACCTGTAGGAACGCTCCCCGCGCACTGTGTGCTTCCGGAAAGGAATGATGGTCCCGTTATCCTGGATGATGTCGTTGTTATTCTCGCCATTTGGGGACAGGGTTTGGGTCGGCCCAGGCATTGGCGCACTCCCGAGGAAGGGAATCAACCGCTGTGGGCTGGCTGCTGAGGACAGTGGTGGCTGCGTCTTCCCGCTCGCCCGCTCGCTCGCTCGCCCGCTCGCAGGGACCGCGCCTGCCGCCTGCTCGCTCTCGCCGCCTTCTCCCCACAGCGCTCCCGCCCCGCCCCGCCCTCCTGCGCCCCGCCCTCCCGACTGCTGACGTCAGAGCGCCGGCAGCAGCACCCTGGTCACGTGGCCGCCGTCGCCATGGCAACCCGCTAACTCATCACCTCGCTTCAATTCACACAGGGCCGCGGCGTGACCACGCCAGCAGCTCCAGGCAGGCACCGAGGCGGGCCTACATCTGGCATGTAAAACCCCAGGCCACCCCGTCACCCCCCTCGCAGACTAGCCTTGTCTGAAAACCAGCTCTTCCTCTAACCGTTTCCTTTCCGACCCGTGCTCCAACTGCAGCTGTGTACACAAAAGAAGGATTCAAGCACAGGGGCGTGGGAGACCCTTTAACTCCTCGCGTACCAAGTGCCGTGCCATGAAAATTAATCTTGGCCATTTTTTGGGGTGGGGAAGATCTCGTGGCCAGTTTCTACGAAAAGTGTCCAATTAAAGAGGTTAAGTTTCTAGCTTCCTCCTCCACGCTCCAAAGCAGCAACCTCCTCAACAGGAGGAAAAATAAATAAGAGACACCTAGAAGGAGGCCGTGTTTTCTTCTAAAAAACGTATAACCTTTCCTTTAATCATGTGAGCATTAAGCGTTGCAGATTGAGGTTTTCTGCATAGAAAAGTCTTAAAAAAGGTTTTTTTTTTTTCTTTTTTTTTTAACCCACCATTTTGGAGTACCATAGTACCAAGACCATCCCGTTCAAATTCTCTATACTGCCTACCGATACAGAACACTGAGTGCTGGCCATTTATTTTATTTCCGTGTAAATTACAAGTGACTGCCTCATTTAAAATTAGGGAGTCTCGGCTTTCAAGCTGTCCTCTATCACTGTGATGTAGTTCTCAAACGCATTGCCTGTGAGTCAGGTGTTATTAATATCATCCCCATTTTAGCCATGAGTAAACTAGATGGCTTAGATTACTAGAGGTCACACAGGTAGGAGATGGTCTACAAGCCACTGGCACAATGACGTGCCCTCAGATAGTACATCAAGAATGAGAAAGCAGTCCAGCTCCTGCCGAGGGAGCACAAGGTCCTGAGTTCGATTCACAGCTCCAAAGGTGAGAATCAAATACTTGAGCTACACTCTCAATATGACCACTGTGTAAAGATGACTGTGAATAGAACTGCACACCCATGAAAAACCTGTGGATTAGACTGTACACTCTCTACAGACACCAAATGTGCCCTGCACTCTCTTCCAGAAAGAAAATTTTAAGGATTCTCTACTTATCACAAGTGACCTCTGAACTTTCAGGAGATGGGAAAGAACTGGGGTAAAAAAGGCCACCTGTATTTATAGCAGAAGGCCCTAGGCTGTGGCTCCCTCCTTCCCATTACTGTACAAGCTATCAGCTTCATCATTCTGTGATACAGATATTAAAAACAAGTAAAAACTCTGTCATTCCTGACAACTCTGTAGCATATGTCCCCGGTTATAAGTTATTTCTGGTATCAAGCTTCTGGAATTGGAATCAAATGTTTCACAACCCAGATGGTAATGATAATCTCAAACAAGGGGGCCCCTTTTTCTATTTTATACTCCCCTTTTGAGCTGTTGTTTTAATAATTTTATTTTATGCTTCCCCTGTTCTTTCACTTGTGCACCAGTCAATTCCTTTGTTTACATCTTGGCTTATGTAAGAATTTTTCTTACATCATCAGTGTTCCGTTCTGACCTCTGATTACCAGGTACACAGGTAAATATCTTAAGTATAAGAACTACACAGCAAACTTCACATTCCACAGTGAGGTAAAGGGACCTAATAGGGTAGTCTCTGCTACAAAGACCCATGCCGCCTCTTACTATTGCTATTTCTTTTGACACTGGGGTCAACGTTCTTACTGATTTGCTCTCCTTCACGAAAGCTTCCCTTTGAGGGGAGGTTGATAGTCTGAAATTGAAAGGTACAACCTAAAATGAAATAGTCAATATTTTCAGAGTATGCCCTTACATTGAGATTCCTTAGTATGGTGTATTTTTTCATGATCATTTCATATTTAAGTGACATTTTAAACAATGTTATCATGACAACTACATTGGTCAGAATTTGAATGTCGAGTTCATTAATTATATCAATTTGTGGAACAAATACTCCTGCTTTGTTTCTAGGCTGCTCAGGAAGGATGGGAAGATGGCCAAGAACTTGGTCAATGGGCTTAAAGGAGAAGGGTAGTGAGTCAGGTGAAGGGGGTGTCTAGGAGCCCTTGTAAATCTTCCTCTACGACTGCTCTGAGCCTGATTACTATAAAGGGACCCCGAGAACTCTGGAGACTGGTGATTACCCTCTGAGATGCAGGAGTAACAGGGGTTATAATTTGAAAATATTAAACAGATGTGTTTTCATTCCTCTCCCCATAAATCAGTTTACCTGGCAGTCATCCTCTAGTTCAGCCCTGGGGAAAAGGGAGGGCAAATTCCATTTTGGGAAAGAGGATGATACAATATAGAGAATGTGCTGAAGAAACAGGAAGAAGGGAGGGAAAAGCCACACTTTCCGGCCTTAATTGAGTGTAGGAAGATGGAAATGAAGATGGGAAAAAGCAAGGTCACCCATCTGCAGGCCTCCAGGCTCATGTTCTAGAGGGAAGACATTAAAAAAGCTGAAGACAAACGTAAAGCCAAAGAGACGTATTTTTGTTCATTTCATGCAGAACTAGGAAATCCCTGCCTACAAACAATGTTCTAATCGCTTTCCTTCTCCAAAAGAGACATAGCCCGGTAACAGCAAAGACCTCCCTTCCCTGAAAAGGTGTGGCCACAGGCTTTCAAAGAGACTGATGAACGACTTGATATGGTCACAGAGAGGGGAGGCTTGAGTGTGACTCTCCAAAGTACAGAAACATGATATAGAACATATCTACAAGTTTCTATCTGCCCTGTTGGGCATAGGAAGGAGGTTGAGTACACAGTGCTATCCGCGAGCTGAGTTCGTGGTGCTGGCGGTGGGAGGAGACATTATTACAACACCCAGTTCTACAGGATGTGACTTCTAAGGTAGAGCCTAATAAATACAACTAGCCAACATTGAGGAAGCTACACAGCACCAGGACTAAGTCTGTTGGGAGACTCTGAAGTGAAAGTGCTCAGCACAGGACACTAGCAGAACGCTAGGACAGGATCAGACAAGCGAGTCCTCAGCAGACTCAGATACTATGTATCGAAGGTCCAGCATGAGATCAGGAGGCCCTCTTTGGGCTTCCACAGGGCCCCTATTCAATCCCACAGATGTTATCTTACAGAGGGGTAGGGAAAGGACAGTGCATCTAGAAGCCGGAACACTCACCCAAGAGATGGAGCCATCCCAATACAGCCTAACTTGGAAGAGGCTGGAACACTGCTAGTCACCAAATGTAAACTTGTTTCCGATTCCTCAGCCCTCAGCAGCAGATGGAGAGTAACCCAGATGGCGGGAGGGATGCCTACACTATTTTGGTACATTTGACTGTGGATTAAGGTTTTGTTCACTGCACAGAGGTGTGTGTAGCCCCCTTCCGACATCTCCATGTGCCCGTGGAACATGACTCCAACCATCATGCAGCGGGAGTTAAGTAGGGACTCTGGCATATCAGGCAGACCATTGCCAATGTAACTCTGGCAAGTTATTGTACATCTCTAAGATTTAGTTTCCTAATCTATAAAGCAGATTTAATAATGATAGTTCCAGAGTGCTGCTGTGGGGTTCAAAAGTGCATTGAAAGCACTTAACACATTGATGGCATGCAGCAAACCCTCATTAGTGGCAGATGTTATCATTTAAAAATAATTTTATGCTCTAAAATGTTCATTCATTCACGTACCACAACTGGTTTTCTTATGTACTAAGAGCTGGTAAAATAAAACATCAAAGAACCCCCAGGGTTACGGGTAAGCAAGGTAAAAATAATTGGTATTTGTAACTACAACATAATTGCTATGGTATCATACAGGGTAATATGGGACCATAGAAGATGTGCGTCAAACCCTGCAACTAGGAAGTAGGTCTGAATAGTTCCTCCAGGTCACTGATGATGTCTGGCTTGAATGAATAATAATAGCAGTAGCTTTTTCTGTTCTCCTCCTATGCAGTAGAATACAAGTTCCCTTAGGAAATAGGCTCTGACTATTTTATTCACTGCTATAATTTAAATTCTTAGAGTCTGATAGGTAGTAGCCACTGAATGAATGGGTAATTTGTTAATTTATTCAACTAATATATGAATTGATTCTCACACCCCCCCCCCAGTGAAAACAGTTAAGATTGAAAGAAGAGAAGCACCTTTTCCAGGCTTTCTTGGCATAGGCATCAAGCTATGTTGTCATTTGGAAAAATGAATGGTAATACAAGGATAAGATAAAGAAGCATGCTTAGTTATAGAGGGAGGGAAGGGCATGACACATCTGGGGAGCAGCAGGTTTTTTAATATGGGGCAAGAGCAGAATACACAGTGATGGGAGATAGAGCAAGAGCCAAGGAGGACAAAGGTCTTATGGCCAAGCTGAGGGGCTCGACCTTGGTTTTGAAAAAGATCTAGAACCATGAAGTGGTGCACAAAGGAAATGGAAAGTGAAATGTACATTGACAAGGTGGGATGTTAGCAGCAGTATGTGTACTAAAGATCAAAATGAGCCAAAAAGTGGTGAGAAGTTACAGGAAGACAGATGTCAAAGGTTTGCAGAAGAAAGTACAAATTTGAGATATTCAGAGGGCATTACTCTTAGGAGCTGGTGACTAATTAGATGTGTGTGGGTTTTTTTTAAAGCTGCCTCAGGCTGCCTTAAGGGTGGGGGTGGGGATCAAACCACTGTCCCCTGTGCCTGACTGGGATTGCTGGAGCAGGCTTTGAAACCATCGAGCTAACCTGAAAGCCCCGGATGTGGGCATGGACATGAGTGGGACTGAAGGGCAGGCAGCAAAAGAGAAAGAGGTGTCTCAAATGGACCTCAAGTTTATGCTTGGGTCACATTACCATTTATCAAAGTTAGGAACATAGATTAAACAGTTTGGAAGAAAGGTTTTCATGTTGTATTCTGGACAGAGAAATAGCTACAGGAATGGACTACACAGGAAGTAGGTGTTCCTTATGTATTTGCAAGATAAAAAAAAATAAAGAAATCTTAAAATAAACAAGGAAATGAAGCAATTCTTCACAAAATCATGACTCTTCTGATCAAACCAAGATATTCAAGGAAAGAGGAGGCACTAAATCCAAGATCATATATTTAGTACCAGCAACTAATAGGAATCAAATATGTGGACTAAAATAGTTCCAGAAAATTGGAAATGAGCCAATATGCTCATTTATGACCACCTGCTAAATCTCAGATGAACGGATCCTACCTGTGAGCTCTGATTCTAGTGGGATTAGGAGCCACAAAAAAAGAAAAGAAAACAGAACAAAAGGTAAAATGAATATTTAAAATGCATGTTTGGAGGGCAGAATTTCTGAGGCAGACCCTGAAAATAGAGAGCCACAGGCTTGAGAATAGCTAAAGAGGAAATCCTAAGAAGGTCCTAAACACAGATCCAATCATGGAAGACAAAACTGGACTCTAAAGAGTAATTTTCATAGTTCCTAGAGTATAACGCAATTGTATTTGTCACAGGAGTTATACCAGAGAGTAACTACAAATTACACATTGGCAGAAATCATAGTATCTCTACTGGTTCCAGTGTGTAACTTTCAAATGGAAAGAGGATTTTTGCATTGTCTTGAATTTGAGTAATCCAAAGTATAATAAAAAAGACATGGATTCACTAGCCAGGGCAGGATGAGAATCCTGATCCCATCCCAGAAACACACACTCATCACCAATATGGTTTCCAGGTTAAAATGTGTTCACTGAAGCTGATGATCATCCTTGTCAAAGGCATTCACAGCTGTCACATCACCTCAGATGGGGACTTCCTTTGATTGTTAACACCTCCAGATACAGGCAGAAGATTCCTCTTAGCAGTCATCTCTGCTGCTCTGAGATAAGTCACTCCCCGACATGGATGTCCTAAGATATTTCCTGAAGGAATGGTAGGCACGGGTTATCAATGAAAGGCTTCCACTCTGCTCCACCCTCACAGTGAAGAAGTACATGGTCAGCAGGCCAGTGACACTGGCCCAGAAGTCACATGGATGGCATAGGAATGTACTATATTTGAGACTGGTTCCTGGCTCACAAGTGTCAAACCATAAGCACAGGAGGATTTTATCCGCTCGTTTCCTGGACCAAGTAAGAATTTTAGGTTCTAGACAAGGCTCCTGGCTTTAAATAATAGCGTTTTATTTGAGAAAAGTTTGTGCCTGATTCCTCCCAGATGAAGGAACTCCTCTTCAGTGTCATCCTAGACTGGTATGTCCTTGCAGGCCTGATTTTTATTTTATTTTATTTTTTTATATATCCATTTTTAAAATTTTTAACATCCAGAGTTTGTGACATAATGGCCAGAGCTTTCTTCAAGACACGATTTTATAAATTCTCAATTGGCTGATGAGGCCAGTAGGGATACTTCTTCTTGTCTAATTTGGCTTCTGGGAAGGCTTCATTCAAGTCCTTGATGGTCATCTGATCAAACAGAATCATGTTACTCATTTTCTCCAGCTGTTTCTCATATTCCACAATCTGGGCCTTTGAGACACAAACTCAGCACAACTTTTCACATCTTCCTTTTCTTCAGCATCCACCAGGGCAATATATTTATCCTTTGGCACAGGAATTTTCAGGGCGTTAAACTTCTTTTCAAAGTCATCCACCAAGCCTGTTTTGGCCACATTTTGGCCTTGTAGTAAGCCCAGTTGATCACTGGTGGTTTCTCAGACAAAGCAGCCAACCTGGTGCTAAGAGTCTCACTCCAGGCTTTCAGAGAGTTAGCTACAGCCTTTGGTTTCCAGTTATGACCGCCCCAAAAGCTACCCAGTCAATGGCTTTCAGAGCACGTTTATGCCCAGTCATCTTGGGATCCTTCACCGATCTGGTGAAGCTCAGTCCCTGTGCAGGCCTGATTTTTAAGGTCACTGTCTTTGAGGATGATCTGTCAGCCACACTGACATCTGTGTCAATACATTAAGGGAGAATTTTTCAAATCTCATCCCAATTTGCTAGTAAAATAGCCTGGTTTCAGTAATGTCAAAACACACAACCGTCCACTGTGTAAGATAAGATTTTTCTGCTTGCTGGAACTTATTTTCTTATTTTCTTTTTCTTAGATTTTCACAAGCTTGAGGTTAATTCTGTGGAATCACTCACAGAACATGAAGTGAGCACAATTTAGAAACGCTCACGGAGCATCATGACTTCTGCAAGCTCTTGATCAAATCTGCACAGGGAGCTTTCAGTCTATTAAATAAAAAGGTGCTTTTAAATTATACCATCTGGTTAAATTTAGAGGCTTTAAGCATGATTTTCATAAAGATACAATGCGATAAATATTATAATTGAAGAAAACATTAAGTATCATGGAAATGCAGAAATTAAGCATGCCTGCGGGGAACTGGGAACACTTTGCTGTGGTAGTAATATTTGAATTAGGGTTCATTGATTTTATGTAACAAGTATTTCCTAAGCATTCACTATATGTTAGAAATAGGGCCTGGGGTGGGGAGATAGCTTGGTGGTCTAAGTGCCTCGCAAGCACAAGGACCTGGGTTTGATCCTCAATACCACATGGTGTGCCAGCCCCTGAACCCCAGGGGACGCCATGCTGGCCATCCAAACTGGGTGTGGTGGTGCACACCTGTAACCTGAGCACTGGGGAGGCTGAAATAGAAGGATCCTGTATCAAAGCAAGCAAGCAAGCAAGCAAGCAAGCAAGAAAGGCAGGCAGGCAGGCAGGCAGGCAGGCAGGCAG